>JAVSBS010008052.1:29253-48307 GCA_033124195.1 Coracias cyanogaster | reverse complement strand
TCACCTTCCTCAACCTGCTGGTAAAGCTCCCACTCATGAAGCCTAGGCAGCTGTTGGCACTTGCTGCAAGGGTGCATTGCTGGCTCATGATCAAATATACATCATGACTGCCTCGAGGGTAAGATCTTTTGTCCTCATTGCTTTTGTCCTCATTGCTTTTGTAAATATTTTTTCAGTGTTCCAAAAAGGAACAAGGTATATAAAGAGGGTAAGAACAACATTAGAGGAGTAAGCATGCAACCTCAGTCTAATCTGGGGTAAGTAGGGACACAAGGATATCTGTGAAGGTACTGATTCTGAGTGACAATGAGGGAAGCCAACTCTTATCTCAATTGCCACTTGAGAAATAACTCCATTAAGGGACTAGACCAGAACCAAATCTGTCCTTGGCCATTTAAAAAGAAAATAAAAGGCATTAAAAAAAAAGTAAACTCCCACAGCAGTGTTGAGAAGACCAGTAAAAAAAATGAGGAAATGCTGTAGGATGCATGGTCATGACTAATAATAGTAAGATGAAAAGTCTACACAACAATCTATACAGGATATATTCAAGAAATGGATTCTTTTACTTGCATATTTGGGAGACTTTATAATTTTTTTTGTATACTTTCTTAGGACAATCATACAATTTTATGTCATGAATCTGAGAGAAAAAACTCTTCGGTAGGAAATAAGGTAAACAAAAAAATAGGGCTCCTTCAGTGGGTAGCAACTTTTAAGAAATATTTCTACCTTTTAATTGGTTAGCCAGTATTTTTATTACTAAAGGGCTCAAGTTTTCAAGCAGTAATGGGGAAAGAAGTTCTAGACCTGTCAGAACTCCAAAAGTTTGGCATAATTTATTCAGCCTACGTATTAATTTCTCAGCAGCTGTTAATTCAAGGATATCCACAGGATATCTAGACAATGTGAAAGCAGTAAATCTCTGATCAAATGAAGCCTCAGCTGGAAGACTTTGAACTGAGGAAAGAAGTGTCTTACAGGGTAGGGTTGATGACATCTCACTGTCTGATAACACGTATTCCTACAGAAGCTGTTGCTGAAATTAAGGAGGGTGAAATAGGAGTCACAAGCTTCAGCATAGTGGAACCCTGCACAACACATCAAGAGGTGGGAGTACCATGTGCCTCCAAAATAAAACCCGAAATCCTGGTGCTGCTATGCAGACAAAGGAAATGGACATTAAGAAGAATGCAAATGTCAGCAAATAGTAATCAGGTGCAATGTATTCCAGACTGTGCAATTCTTCTTTCACAGGTTGTGGTTATTAGGTGAGATTTCATCAAACCAGCTACTGTTAGCAGTACAGATCCCAACCAGAGTAGCTACCATTCACTGCCATTTGTAAAACTGGAACAAGCTGGGATTTAAAAAATGAAACGATTTTTCAGTACTCAAATACTAAACTGATATTTCATGGGAATGTATGAATTCTAATGAGAATGATTTCTCTGCTCCAGGGTAGAATTAAATCTGAAAATGAAAGAGAAACTACAAGATCACGCAAATAACAATTTGATGGCTAAAGTTTTCATATGGACTATTGGAGACACGTACCTCCTGAGCCCTCCAAAGTCTTCTGGCACCTAAATGAGTGTTTTAAAGGCAATCATGAGGAAGCTGACCCACTTCTGTAAATTCTGTAAATTTAACCGGAGAGTTAAAACCTATTGTGCAGCTCTATTGACATGCTTTTAGTTTGAACTGACCTGGATTTTTTTGTACAATGACAATACAGTGAGACTATGACAGGGATGCCCATTTGCAGAAATAGTTACAAGAAGGAAGAGGAGATGAACCCTTTTTCTCCCTAAGAACCTAGTCAGAATGCAGTTTGTACTGCCTTTGGATTCTCGTTCCTTTGTGGATCCATAAATTAAGTAACACATCAATAGCAGACAGCAAATGAGTCTCTGCAAAGGAGAGCTCCCCCCTGTGGGTTTCTCTCTTGCCTTGAGAAGTGTTTGATCTGGGTGTGCTGTCATAAAAGAGAAGAGCCACTTCATAATCTTGAGGATTTTGATGTGCTATCTAAAACTGATGGGGTACCTGTTTCTCAGCCTTAATCTGAGATGGGATGTTTTTATTTGTTTATTCCTTTGTTAAAGAGTTTGCTTTTTGGTGGAGAATAACAAACTGAGAAGTAAATAGTTGGAGCATTTCTAGCAGCTGGTCCTTGACCAGGCACTGCCACGGGCTGTGCTGTGCTGGCAGGCAAATGAGGGCAGAGCAATCACTCCTGAAAGCCTTCCTTGTGCTAACAGTGTTTGTCAGAGCCCATCTTTGTTAAATCAATACCGGATGCAGGATTTTGGAAACGGTGAATGCTCCTCATGCCTCATCAGACAGACCCCTCTGCATGGCCTCCAGAAAGGGTCAAGGAGCTCTACTACAGCGTGAGATTTCTTACACTTCAGCAAGGTAATTTCCTGCTGATTTATATGAGGAATACATAGGAATAATAGGGAAATACCTGGTGCGGGTTGGGGGTACCTAGGCTTTTGTGACACACGCCTGTGGTTTTGCCTCCTGACTCACCTTCCTTCAGCGTACTGGGAGCTGAGTTTTATTCCTGGCCTCTCTCTGGGAGTAAATCCCCTGCACCCTGGGGCTTCCTCGGGGTCAGTGCTGCCACAAGAGGGAGCTGCGGAGGCCGAGGAGATGCGCCCAGCATCCCGGCAGCCTCAGCAGAAGTCATCCTTTACAGAACACCCAGCAGCGAGGGCAAATCATTCAGCAGGTCTAGTAAAAAGCAAAGGCTTACTTGAGAAGAGGGAGAGGCAGGAATATGTCTTATTTTTATAATAGGAAAGGAATGTATCCCCTATTTGCTGAGTCAAGGGTGAGGCAGGGGTAGGTTAAGCACACAAGCCCTTCTAGAAGAATAATTTTGCGTGCTACATCTGCCAGGTAAACAGCATGTGCGTGTAACACATGCAACAGTGCTGGCAAGCTGCTTATAAATCAGAAATGGCTTGATTATAAAATGTGTTTTGGAAAGTCTGTGTGCCTTCCCCACAGAGTGCTAAACCTGGTGAAAAATGGGTAGCATCAATAAACACCAAAGCTTGTACCAATAAATGCGTTCCCTTCATTACTCAGAGCCCAGAGCTATGGAGGTATAAAAGGCCCCATTCTCCCCTACAAGGGAATAACACATGTAGGGCAGAGGAAACTCAATGAATTTCAGTGTGGAGTTTCCTGCTCATTTCTCCATGGGACGGGGGATGGGTTAGGACTTAGAGCTTGCTTTCTCCATGTGACAAAAAAATAGCTGCCTCCCTGATTTACAGATGCTGAGAAACCCAGAGAGTCGGGAACATCTTCTCTAGTTAACTGTCCTACAGACTGCTTTTGCAGTCATCATTAGGTACCCTTCACAAGTGCATTATTTTAGAAGTCAGTCAAATAAGTTGTGTGGCTGTGTGTCCGCGTAGAGCTCCAGCCACCCTGACAGACCTTCACGCTGGCGCAGTGTTTGGCCATAAATTGCAGTCCTCATGGGCAGTGGGAGATCTGCTATGTTTTCAGAATAAATTCAAATTGCATTGTTACCATGAAATTATGCAGGATAATTATAATGCTCCCTATCTTATATGTGCTTTATGTGTGTGTGCATATATATATATATATATAAATAAATAAATATATAAAGGGAGGGCATGTGTAATTTCCAAATTTCTAAAGAAACCAGTTCATCTGATGCAGAGGAGCTATAGCAGCATTCGTTCATTCTTATCACTATAGCAGCAGGTTCATCAGCCCAGGAACTGAACCTGGGGACTGCCCCAGACCCAACTCTGTGCACATGAAGGTGCCTGATGGGAGGCTGATGCTGGCCTTGTGGGGGGACATGGAGAAAACTCTAACAATTTGGTCCAAGGTTTTCTCTCCTGCTTGAGGGCTGGGTCTCTTCCACCCTCTCCTCCTACCTCTTGCACTCTGCAAAGCTGGATTCCGGTCAGACCAGGATAAAATTGGGGTACACTGCAGTGGCTGAGTTCCAAAAATGTCATCTTTTTGCAGCAAGATTTCTTCTTTCTTTCAAACATCTCAGTTTGAGCCTAAAGAACATCTTTTCTCAGACTTTGAATCAGATCCAGAGATGAGTCTATACATTGTCTGTGTATGTGCTTTTAAGTATCTGCAAAGTTATGACAACCTTAGTCTTTTTAGAAGATTATTGCCTTTGTCTTAAGTAACTTTTTTTACCTGACCTATAACTTCTAGAATCATAGAATCATAGAATCACTTCATCAAGTCCATCATTCATCCCAACATCTCCTTGACCCCTCGACCATGTCCCAAAGTGCCACATCTACTAATTTTTTTGAATGCAAAAAACTTGAACAAAGATTCTCCCATACAGCTTTACCCTTAGTCTGGAAAAACAGGTGAATTTGCTTCTGGTTTTGGTTTGTTTGGGTTTTGGTTGTTTTTTTTTTTTTTTTTTTTTTTTTAATGAGCTTTCCATTTTTCACCTTTCTCAAACATAAATCCCAAATAAAACATCTTGGTAGAAGTGTCCCCCACCATGCCTCTGTGCAATCTCTCTGGAAAAGTGAAGCAGGAGCCTTCCCAAATGTGGCAGTTGTTGCAGATGCATTGCCCCTGTGTGGCAGATGAGAGAATAAACAGATGGGAGATGCTAAGTGCTGCTCCAACGCTATAGCATGAGCACAGGATAAGAGCCCCTGTAAAACAAAATAGACTTTTTGCCCTAATCTGTTTTAAAGTGCCGTAAAATTGCATTTATTTCAGGCACATTTCCTTAGCCCTTGTTTTCATTATGTTGCTCCTGAAGATTTAAGTCTGTGTATCTGAGCACAGACCCCATGCAGTTCCTCAGATTATCAGAAAGATGCTTATCCTGAAAATTCACTTGAGCTGATCAATGTCACAAATTGGCTTTTCCTTTTCCATGCCAGAGGTTGTTTTCCCTCTACTGTGGCAGCAGCCTGTGGCTCCTAGCCATAGCTCATGTTAGCCCCCCTAAATATGCCAGGAGCCGCTCTGCAGACCCCCATGCTGCCTGTGCCCTGAGCCGCCTGCCCAAGCCAGGAAGCTTCTCAGTCCAGGGCACACTGTGGTGGCTGTTTTAACTGGGCAGGAGAGACCCTTTCCCATAAGCACTTAAACATCAGTGCATGACCTTCAGGAAAGGTGCTTTTGTTGCTAAATATCTGACAAAGTTTTAAGAACTTACTATTTT
This sequence comes from Coracias cyanogaster, assembly GCA_033124195.1. Taxonomy (NCBI): domain Eukaryota; kingdom Metazoa; phylum Chordata; class Aves; order Coraciiformes; family Coraciidae; genus Coracias; species Coracias cyanogaster. The sequence goes on along the minus strand of JAVSBS010008052.1, from coordinate 43,095 downwards.
GGACTCTTAACCGACTCTGGTAGTGAAAGCACGAGTTGGTAGCGGGGATATTTATTTGTTAATTGCCCAGTGCTCTAGACAGTTGTAACAGCTACAATAACTTTGACCTTTTGTTTTCCCCACTTGGAGAAGTCCTCACTATGAAAACATCACCTTTGACCTTCTTTTCTATTTTCAGTGTTCATTTTAGTAACTCCTTTTTCATATGGGACATGTAGTGTCTGCCACTTGGTGCAAAGGAAACAAAGGCTGCACTTCTGATGCAAAGAGCAGCACTGAGGAAGCTGACTCCTTGCCAACCGCTTATGAGGAAAAAAAAAACCCAAAACATGGGGAGGGTGTATTAAATGTGTGCGTATAGATTTTGACTTTCTTTGGGCTCACTGCTGGGACAATTGCACTTACAGGATTCAGCTAGGGAAAGTGGAGCACATCCTTATCCCGTTCAATGCATGCACTTGACGCAAAGATGATAAATTTCAATCAAATGCCCAAGGAATTTATTTTCACAGCACCTCTTTACTTCCCAGGCTAAGAAACACAGCATCTGGCCCTTTCCTGCCAGTAACACTGGAGGTTTTGCACTTACTATACATTTGGTGAAACAGTATGCGACAGTGAAAATTTACTAGATGTTGCAGAAAGAAGCAAGGGAAAGTTAAAGCACAGCCTAGAAAAATAAAATGAGTGCTGTTTGCGTGTACTTTTATTGATTTCTGACAGCAATGTTATTTTCAGGGACAACAGAAGGGAAAAGAATTTCAGTCTTTGAATGGATGAGTGATATACAACTCCCTCTTTTTAACTAGTCTCCTTTTTTTTGTGCTGGTGTGTGCATGTGCAGAAGGGTGTCTACCTAATTGGCCTCAAGAGGGGATTAAACTAAATAAAATCACAGTCCACAGGGGGGCTCTAAATATGGCTTTTTAATTTGAAAATTTTTGTGGGTTCCAGTGTAATTCAAGCTTTTCAAGCTTTATTAGTGCACAGTCATTTGTGCAGCTTGCAAAGCTCCCATCTCGGTGAGTTTGATACGCCCGCCCCTGCTCAAGCAGAAGACAGAGCGCTCTCTTCAGCTGCAAAACACACTCAGTGACATAACAAAAGCCCTACTGTAAATAAAACACATGTTAATAACAGTGACAGGAGGCAGCAGAAACCAGCAATGCGCATCCAGGCAGCGACGCCGCTTGAAAGGGGTACTGAATGGAGGTAATGACAGTCAGCAAGCATCTCTCTGTTCTGCCTGTGACAGAGGCGCTGGGAGCAGATAGGAGTAAATACCAGCAATTTTATATGTTCGCTTGTAATAAAAGTCAAAATATGCAGCTTGGTGTAACTAATTGCTGTGGAAGGAGAACGAACCAATAGTGCTCGTTGCTGTGAAACTGTTAATGGAGAACTTATGGAGAGAAAGTCCAAGTTCTCTCGTCCAAATTGGAATGTGAAAGAAATCTGTTGGAAGGTGATGACAGAAATGAAGTAAAACAGTTGTTTCCTGATCCATGTGCCAGATGTGTCACATACTGTGATAAATAAGATCTGCATCTTACACTCCAGAAATTGGGGAATATTACAAGCGTTTATTATAGTGAGGTACAAAAAAATGTAGTTGAAATGCTTTGTTTCTCCTGGCACCAAGCAGTGAGAAGTTATTGCACAATGCCTGGAGCTGCTAATTCTTTTGTTTAGGTTCAATCCAACACAGGCTATTAAAAGCTTAAATTCAATTTTATTGTGAAGGTATTTATTAACTGATTATGAAAAGACATTAAAGGGCTCATAATTAAACTACTAAATTGTTTCTTACCTTGACGAATCCCCCCTTTTCCAAGACTGACTTCCATGGTATAAAATATCAGGGTTTTAATTTAGAGAAGAATGCTGGTCACAGGCAAACCCCAGCTTTTGCTTCAGCTCTTGAGTCGATCCCAGGCTGCCTTGCTGCTGTTCATAAGCCCAGAATATCATGGCAGAAAGCCTAATGCATTGGTGGCATTTCTTGGGAAGACTGCTCTGCAGGTTTGTGGCATGTTGTCACACATTTGCAGAAATAGCTCCATGTTGATGTTGGATAACCCAGTCTTATTTCTCAGGAAAAAAGTCTCATTGACTTTTGGCCCATATGCTTTTGAAAATGTGTATTGTGAACAGCTTGCTAGCCCTGCCAAGACTGAAGGCACATGCTTCCAGGCAAAGCAGATTCCTGGAGATTTACTATCCAAATACTCCACCAAATTCAAAGCCTGGGAAGATAGAGGGATCTGAGTGACTGGATCTCCAACTCCATGTCAGTGTAGGACCTCAAAGAGTCTGCCAACCTTCCAAGCCAGTGATTTTACACGGGCAACAACATTGTGCCTTCATCCAGATGACTGATGTTTGGGTGGGATGGGTGCAGGAGACAGCCAAGGGGGATTGAATCTTTTTGTGTTTTTCCTTTTGCAATTGCTCTGTTCATCAGAAGGGTTATGTGTCCAGAGCTGCACTAAGGTTAATGGGGAGACTGGGTCATCTACCGAGAGGTCTTACGGCTTTCAGCTGGCTCTCGCCGTCTGCATCTTCACAGAGCTCACCTGCAGGGCTGTAATACTTGGTCACCTTTCACACCAGCTCCTTCAGGAGGTTTTACTGTCCAAACAGGCAGAAGGTATACACCTGATTACTATAGGTAGAGAAGAAATCTTGAAAGGCCTGATAAGCATGATTTGGATGAACCTCTGAAGTCCCAGGAACCTGATGGTGAACAGAAATTCCCAGAATATGTGAACTGTCTTTATAAAAGAAAACCAATCTCCTGGTTGCTATGTCCATGATGACCCAGGGAAGAGGTAGGTCCCTTTACTGTGGTGCTGTGCCCAGCAGTTCAAGAGGCCTTCCCAGCCTGGCTGGATCATTAGGCTACTGTGTGTTCACTCTGCATGCTTGCTCAGCACAGGATTGGGTGTCCCAGGTGGCACTGCACCGTGCCATGGGGACCTTCTGGTCAGGATTCATCTCCCCTGACCCTAAGCGCCTAATGTAGGCTGAGTTGAACTGCACACTCCAAGTGCTTCTGCCTGTCCCTTGACGATGAAGGGATAATGCCTCACTGTGTGTAGAAGAAGTTCACTCTAGTTACCACTCATATTTTCCAGGGTCACTTCAGAGACATTGGCTTGACTTGCATTTAAAAAACTGAGATTTACAAAAACATCGCTTTGGGGAGGTGCCAGTATCCTCTGTTGGCATGTAAGACCTGTAGGTGAGTCCCAGATGGGAACATTTCCCGAATCGCGTTCTCTCCTGCTGCCCATTTTCCCTACACAGTTCCCCTCAGGATAGTTTTAACCTTTGCCATGCAAGTTTGTCTGTCCCAACCTGAAGATGTGACGTCATCTATCCCAATTCATCAGTATCCCACCAGCCTTTACTCAGATTTCAGAGGAAAAGACCTCCATATCAATTTTTAAATTCTTGGAAACAACTTTGTTCTTAGGGCATACTGCTGGAAGAATGTTTGCTTGGTAGATATCTTGCACTAAAACCCCAATTCAGAGCAGCACGGGTAGCTTTTATTTCGAGAAAGGTCTTTAACTCCTCCCAGGATTTGCCTTCGTTAGCCATATGGAAGTAAAACCTCTCTTGCCCTCTCTTCCATTGATGTTTCCCAGTGAGATACTGAATTTAGCAACCCCACTGGAAAAACCACCTTTTTTTTTTTCTGGCAGAGAAGCTGCAGCTGTAAGTGTTTATGGGAAATAAAGATATCTGATTAGGTTTTTTTTTTACATGGTAAGCTGCATACCCTCTGGTAACCTTATTATTTGTTACACTGTTGGAGGCAGCAGAAGAATGGAAAGACTGCAGCTTCTCAGTAGCGCAGCTAGAGCTGGCCCACCTTCCAGAATACAGAGGTGCTGTTGCTGTTCAAAGATATTTTACTGAAGAAAGTGATACTGCTTTTGACAAAACCAGGCACAGCCTTACCGTAAAGGCTAGTTAGAAGCCCCAGAAAAATGTTATTGTCATCTGGAGCCATGTTGACCCTTAAGGGACACGTTAGAAAAAACAATGGACGGTGGGCCATACTGACAGCTTATAGGAAGAAATAAATGAAAGAAATAAAGCTCTCTATGCTTTTGTGAAGCTGACATGAAGACTGCTGACAAAGGTCAGTACACTACGGCTTTGCAAATGGTGAAAATATTGGATTGTCCTGGCTTGTCACAGGAAGTGAAAATAGGTATTGTGCACGCCAAGTATACGAAAAAACAATAGGTGATACTGCAGTGAATAGCCAGTGATTAATGTGGTGAATAACACATGATGCACATCACCTAAGCCAGCAAGTGGATCCCCCTGAAGTAAGGAATAATTTCATGTTGCCTCTTTATGCAGTATGGGATTTGTTTCTCCCAAATGGAGACTCCAGAACATAAGACCTAAAGAAGAGTCCAGTCTAGCCACTTTCCTCACCTCACAGGCAGCTAAATTCATCATGGAGCAATGAATGTTAGTGGCCAGATATACCTGTTCCGGAAAGGGGATGCCCGTCTGCTACCACACCCTCTCCCAGAAGTCCTCTGTGACCCAGAGGTGGTTGGAGAGGAGCCTTGTCTCCACCTGAGATCTTGGCAAAGCCCAAGCATGGAGATGCAGTGGAGATGAGGGGACCAGGCTGAGGATTCCATCAGAGGATTCCATTTGGGACAGAGACCAAACCCTGAAACTAGAATTCACTCAAGTCAGGCATCCAAAGGACTGGTTAGACTGGATCCCTCCCAATGTTACCAGTGACACTGGGATTCCAGTCAGGTTTACCAAGGGTTTCTGCAAAAGGAGTCACAGGCAACCAGTGTAGTTCTCAAAGTTTACACTGTGGATTTCTTGGCCCAACACAGAAAAAGTACATTTATAACTTGGGTTAGATAATCCAAGTTTGCTATTTCAATCTGAATTCACTGTGAAAACAAGATGACTTGGTTTTTAGGCAGTGCCAGTATCTCAACTCCATGTTTATACCTGCTGCCTAGAGCAGCTAACTCAGGTCTCTGTGTCTTTTGGGCTGTTCTTGCCTAAGTCAGATAAATTGGAGCAGCAGACTTTAGGGTCTGGAAATCTCTCAAGATCTCCCCAGAGGTGTGTCCTTCACACAGATCTGCACACAGCTCAGTGGCCGTACAGCTGGGGCAGTGCCTGCAGCTGCGAGAGATGCCTAGTGTGGCATGGGGGTGGACACAGGGCCCCTGACAGCCCAAGCCAGACCTGGGGCAGTTTTCCCTCATAACCCCTGCTGAGGACTGTCTATTTACAGTTCGTACTGCTTTTTGCATTTAGAAAAATAAAAGCTTGTCCTGTATTTGCAAATACAGCACTGAATACAGTTCAGGTGACCTCTTGGTGAGAGGAGGGCAGTGAGTGGTCCATGAAAAGCACGGTGTCTCCAGTGCAAACCTGACCCTGCCATCAGCCTGACTGAATAAATGTGCGCTGGCAGTTCCTGCCTGCAGGTGTTACTGACTGACAGATAGCAATGGAGGCAGAAAAATATAAAAGTGTTAGAAAAGTCAATATTATTAAGACCTTGCTCCTCTCACTTCCCTGTTCCGAGTAGTTTCTTGAGTATGACCAATTACACTCTTTTTTATGACCAGTCACAAATGCAGGTTTTATTAGCTGGTTTACTCAATGATTCAAATGTATAGACTTTATTTCACTCTCCTTTGAGTTGGAGGAAAGCATACAAGGACTTTTGCTGGCTTAAATTAGTGGAACTGCCCCTTTGGCTGAATGACAGGGCCCTCGCCTTGCAGAGCAGAGCTCCAGCCCCGTCTCTGACTTTGGCCTGTAAATTAGTTTGTGAAGTGGTGTTTATTGCTACATTGGGAGGTTAAGACAGCCTAATTGTATGTTTGTACAGGAGAAAACATCACGCCAGAGCCTTAAGCAATTATTCTTTCCATGTCCTTTCACTGTTTAATCTTGACACTGTTCAGAGGGGAAAGGAGACAATTTGTCTTCACCCTACAGCCAATTAGCAGTAAAAGTGCAGAATGGTAATGCAATATCCACTGAAGTGCCATCGTCCATTCATCAAGATAAGATACTGAAATAACATGCATCTAGAACCCCTCACTGGGAATTGTTCTGAGCCCATGCCTGATTGCAGCCAAGGATATCTCCGTGATTTATAACCCAGTGCATGGTTCCAACATGTGACAGTGCTCAGCACCTCTCCTCCCACTTTTCCTCTCCAGTGGCCATCTTCTCTTTGTGGAAGAGTTATCCTCCAGAGGACCAGGCTTTTTAACAGGCCATTACTCAGTGAAACATTTTGTCTTTTCTAAACAGCTAAGGTGAATCACAAGGAATTGCTTCTCTTTCCCAAGGAGGAGAAGCCAAATATAAGCCAGATGAGTAGTGTCTTCTCTGAGTTGGCTAAAGGTATGGTACAGCAAAGGTAGTCCTTTGATATGAGAACCACTGTGTTAGAAAGAAAAAGTCTCTTTTTCAGACTGTATCTCATTTATGAAAGTGACAAATATCTTAAAACCATCCAGGTCTTGTGCCCAGCATTTACATGCAACAGAGCCACAGTCAGACCCAGAGTAAATGACTGACAGTGGTGGAGCTCTGGTCATGCACGCATGATCTGTGTTTGGTTTTGGATGGCCAGGTTTCTGTTTCCTTTAAAGTGTCTGCTAGCAGGTTCTGTCAATGATTTTCATGTTCACAAAATACTTCTCTCAAAAGTGCTATATGAAACCCAGCAGGATCTGTCTTCCTTGGGGCCAGCACAACAGGGCCCTGACTATTTTTTACTGGATGCTTAAATATATGGAATAAGAACAAGCTCATGCTCAAATTTTGCTTTTAACTGACAGGGTAGAAGTTTTCTAGGCTTGTCCCCAAGAGTGATCTAGTTCTTTGTGTTTCAAGAGGTTAAATTTAGCCCCTGACTGTTGGTACAGGCAATTACATTGCATCAGGAATGGGCATGACCCCTGAGTTCTATAATGAATTATATAAGAGAACACATACCCAGAAATGATCATTAAATCCTTACTGTGCATCTTCATTATCCCAACCCATTTTGGCAGAGTAAACAAAGCTTTCACTCAAAGATGCTGAGTTTTGACACAGGATAACTAGACATAAGAGGCTTTATTTACTGGATGGAATAAAAGGGAGGTGCCAAAAACATTTAAATCAAATGCTTGTTATAGAGAGGATCCAAGAAAGAAACACTGGCTGCACTACTGCCTTCCAAGCCAACAGACCATTTTGAAGGCTTCAGCATCTATCTAGCATCTATACATGCACAAGATGTTCTTACACTTCCAAAAAGAGATAAGGTGGAGGAGGACTAGTGGTTAGCAAGACAGGAAAAGGACTGTGTGTGTGACTGGTCTGGGAAACATGTTAGACTGTTCCAAAGCTTCAATTTTGACCTTTCTTCAGGAAAAAAAAAAAAAAAAAGTGCTTTATGTAAAAGCACTCAGATCTTTAACTTCTCAGAAAAATTGTCTTTTGCCAAGTAACACAGTCACTTACTTACATTCCACACATCTCTGCCAGAGGGTATGTCCCAGGCCTGATGTCCTAGTAAAACAGGGAGTGTAAATCTGGATAGGGTGCTCACGCCAGTCTTAGGGATGTGAGAGGACAGGAGACAGGCTTTAAAAGCTTCACTGCCTTAAAACACACCTAGGAAGGCGGTTGCAGGTGCTGCAGTATAGGTGGAAGCTCTACTTCCTAGGTACCCCAGGGATGGGAGCAATGACATCACAATGACGTCATGCTCGTCTTGAGCTTCCCTAATGTTAATCACAGCAGCGTCTGCCGCAGGGAAGCATTTCTGGGAGAAAGGTGTCAAAAACATGACACTTCTCAACTGTAGCCGGAGTGGGGAGTTTCAAGCAGCAGAGTGCTGACGCCACGTCCCCCGGGGGCTGAACCGCTTCTCTTCTAGGTGTCTGACTGTCTAATGTGCTGTGGTGCGTGTTTTTCCTCTCTTTCATTTACTTTATTGAGGGCGGCATTGGTTACAGCTGTTTTAAAAATATCTGAGCAGGTTATTATGGGAAAGGACAGAAGAAGTTCTCACTGCACAAACACAGAACTCAGATGGTTTTCTTTGCAAGGGTGAAGATCATTAGTGGTTTTTCTTTCTGGGCTGTTTTTGGGGAGGGGAGGCGTCTTTGGTGTGAGAGAGTTAGCAGAATGGTTAGTTGGGGATTTTGGAGCACTGACTGCAGCTCTGGCATGGATTCCCGCTGAAACTTAGCTAAAAATTTCAAATTGGAGTCTCTGAAAGGTCGATAATAATAAGTAATAGGGCTGGCTGGGAAACAAGAATTCTGTTTTGTGAAAAATGTTGCGGTTTCAAAATTTGTTTTCATTCCAGTGCAGAAAGAATATGAGATCTTTCTTCCTTTTTTTTTTTTTTCTTTTTCAAGAGAAAGAGAGGAGAAAATAAAAAATATCCAGATTTTAAAAAGCCTTAGTAGTCTACTAGGTTAGGGCAATAGTTCAGAGGAGGAACTTGACCTCGCATCTCCTCGTTCAAGGTGAAATGGGGGATCTTGGCTATCCAAAGTAATTTTTCCCACACAGTAATTCTATCCTAGAGATTAAAAATTTTCTTTACAACTTTTTCATTAAAACATTCATGTTTCTTTAGAAAGTTTTAATACTATGACTTTTTTTTTTAATATAGAAATGGAGGTGCGACATTTGTTGATCATTTCTAATAACTACCTGTATATATATTTTTATTACTTATAGTAAATGCCAGGTGCAGAGACAGTCCTTCATCTCATAGACACTATTTAACTGCTCCAACTATCTATTTCCAACCAAGATACAGAAGAGCAGCTTGTCTGAATATCCAGCCATTTCCCTATAAGGTTCTTTAAAATTCTGATTGTTCTGCAACTTCAGGAAGACGTTAGAAATAGAGGTCTTGGCATCTCTGTCTTCGTCTCTGTGACCTCTGAAATGCTGATGATAATATTAGGATCTTCTCCCAGCTGGCAGGAATGTTAAAAAGTTTAATTAATATCTTTGAACATGATAGTCTTAAGTGTGGTTTTGAATACCTCACCTTGAATACCTTGTATAGACAAGACACTCAGAGGTGTAAGCAAAGATACAAACACGGTGCAACATATCAGCAGTAACATTCCAGACTATCTAAACTGAAACAGCCCAAAGAAGGTCTGTCTGACAGGCCAGCTAATGGCTGTTCTCAGTTTTGGCCGTGGCACAACAACATGAGGTCATTTATAAATAATCAATTTTTGTTTACCCAAATGTTTTATGTGAAAGCTTTGGAGGGTTCTCCTAGGTAAAGCGAGCCAATATGAAGTACAATGGGGATGAGGTGCAGCTGTAGCTACTACTTTGCTTGTTACAGCTAATACCTAGTGTTTAAGTGGTGCTACAGAAGATGAGTTTGCAATTGCAGAAAGTTCACACAAAGCAGAGCACTGCAGATATTAGACCTACAGTTGCAACCTGTGAACTTGTAAAGTCTTTTCAAGATTCAGCTGGGGCTTTTCTGAAGCAAAATACAATTTCTGCAGGCAAAAGAAATTTAGCATCTATTCTTGCATATCTGTGAGTCTCCTTAGCTACCACTGAAACAAATTAAATTTAAAAGTACAGTATTGGACTCTTGGAATATAATAGTTCTGTGCTGAGTAGTTCTCAGATATCAATCTTTTAGCCAAGTAGAAAAAAAAATATTCAAGCAGGCCTCTTAATTCCCTTTGTAACCTTCCCTCCTCTGCCTGCATCAAGCCATGATGACTCTCTTTCTCTTTTTCAGCTGAGCTGGCTCAAGTGCGATCTTAGGGGCTTTGTGGAGGAATTCAGAAAGCCTCAGGGAAATGGGGCCTGACTGTTTCCCGCTCTGCATTGGTGACATCTCTGGCAAGTCCAATAATATACAACAGCAGCAATAGGAAGAACGAACTGTGAGATGCCACCTTGTATTTTTGTAATACAGCAAAGACTCTAGTAAGTTAATCCTTCTAAAACAGCCTCTGAAGTGGCTGAAATTGGTTGAAGTGGGAAGCTGGGGTTAAAACAGTAAAATTTGGGTGACTATAGTAAGGCAGCTAAATATAAACCTTAATTTCCGCCCCCCTCCCCCACCTTGAAGGGCAGGGTGCTTTGGCTGAACTACTTTGTCTGTTGATGTCCAGGTTCAGAACAGGATTGCAGGACACAGGATTTACCTTTTGATCATTTTCGAGGAGGCCCAATGTCTGCTTCCCCTAACATGAGCATTTCCCCAGCTGCTTGAGGATGGCAATTATTTCAGTCTTTCATTTAGAGCTGAACACAGAAACATGCATCTCTCAGCCTTTCCCTGGCTAAGAAAGCAACCATGGGTAAAATTCAGTGAAAATCCACCGGTTTAATAACAGTTTTTAGGCAGTAAATGTTATTATTTTATAACATAAAAAGTTCTGGGAAAAAAGTCCATGTCTGTCCTCTACTTTTGGAAAGCCCTTGACATTTTATGGGTATTACAGGCAATAAAGACAGGAACAGGAGTAGCTGGTCCATGATGCAGAGCGCGCAATTATGCTGTTGAATAAGGGAACTACACAAGGATAAGACCTTGGCCACAAGCAATATTTTTTATACTAGTACTGTGCTGTACTGAATTAATCCTATTTAGCAGCTGAAGCTGGTATAGCTGGCATTTAGACTGGTCTGCTAGATTAGGTTTGAGTGCACAGCATAACTGTAACTTTCATACTGTCTTGGGCCACAAATCTAACAAGCAGATGATTTGAACTGTTAAGTGCCGCAGGAAATAAGCCAATGGGCTATGAAGGCTTGTTACATTTAAGGTAACACCCCCCCTCAAATCACTATTTCAAGACCTGGAAATCAATACTTTTTGTTTCAATGGATCTGTGTTGCCATATGGAACTTGATCATAACTGAGAGAATGGGAGGGAGCTACAGGGGATGGGTGGCCTCAGGCAGAGAGCTCTCACAAACTTCTTGTGACATTTTTACTGCCACTCTCAGAAATATGGTCAGCATTGTCAGATAAATAAATATAAGTATTCATGTGATAGTAGAGCTATGCCTTGGGCTGTATCTTAAAAGGTTTGACAAAGAGCTCAGAGATAAGCAACAAAATCAGTGGCAATCCTTTTCATAAACACGGGAAAGTAACTGAAAGTTCCCTGCAGGAGTAGGGATCTACTGAGGGACAACACTTACCCCAGGAAGCAAAAGATTTGGCTGCTGCCACAGATCCATTTTCCCAAGATTAAAAACAACACAAAGGAAGAGTTTGTGGAACCAGCTCCTGAGACATCAGGTTCTTGGAATTTGGAATAAAAAATTGATTCTTTTGGCCCATACTTGGTGAAAACAGTGGAAATACTAGATTTATTTGAAAGAGAAATTAAGAAAACATGAGCAGTAATAAAAAATAGTACTGACTATGACAGTAGGACAATTTATAATTGGGGGTCAAGTATCCTATTAGTTTGGGGCTATTTCTCTTTAAATAGAAGACCAGTCACAAAGGATTCCTGAGAGATGATATAATCTGAAACTATATTGGAAAAAAGTTTGCTTCTCTCTTAAATTACCAAGGCCTTTTGTATCCTAGTAAAATACTTTATTACTTGATCTGGCTCTAGAGAAACAGTGATTCCATAACAAACCCTTCCCAGGACTTTAATTATTTCCTTTATTATATCCTGAAAAAGGACCAGGTCACTTCTGAAGGCCATAGAAAGAGTATAATATAATTTTTTCCCTGGGCAAACAAACAAAAACCAAAGGAATGTTTCTTTATATCGCAATCCTAAATTGAAGTTAGGTTGCTAAGTACTAAGAGTGCAATAATTCTGTTCCCAGAAACACGACTTAGAATATATTTCAAAGAATTATCTGATGATCTTCTAGTGAATCCCTTAAAAACCAGCCCTGCCCCAACACAACTGTGAATCTTCTTTATCACTATAAATATAGGAGGGTTTTCAAATGAAAGCCCATGTGGCTTGCGAATCATTTAGGTGCTTCTATAAAGGCTCTGACATTTGATGTTTCAATGATGGATCCAGCTATGCATCATAGGGCATGTTCATGCTTTCAATGGCTATAAATTTCTGACAGTGCTTCACCATATGATAGCCTGTTATGGATATTGTCCCTCTGAAATTTCCCTGCTGAGGTGGGCACTGAACACAGAGCAGCCAGGGAAAATTAGAAAGATGTATGAAGGTGTTTGTCACCTTGCAGGACAAAGAAGTAACACAGGGCCCTCCTGTGTGTAATTCTATTGAGACTTTTTTTGTAACAAAAAAACCTGTATCTTAATTCAGACTTAAACTGCTAATTTTTCCCTCCCTCCTTCCTTGCTTCCTTGCTTCCCTCCTTCCCTCCTTCCCTCCTTCCTTCCTTCCTTCCCTCCCTCCTTCCTTCCTTGCTTCCTTGCTTCCTTGCTTCCTTCCTTCCTTCCTTCCTTGCTTCCTTGCTTCCTTCCCTCTCTCCCTCTCTCCCTTCTTTCTTTATTCATTTCTTGCTTCCTTTCTCCTTTAGTTGTCTTTTTTGATAGTGAACTGAAAGTTATCTACAATATATTATTTCTGATATGTGCAGGTCATGGTTTACTTCCCCAAGAAGAAGAAAAGGAAAAAGGAAAAACCACAAGCCATGCCACAGTCTCATTAAATATATAAAAAATTTACTGTCCTCATTATGACTAACATCCTACTTCCTCTAGTATTGCCTTATATTTCAGAGCATTCAAAACCTGTCATTTATAGAAATACCCCAAGTGAGTAATATGTGGTCTGACTGACTGCATGGGTAGAATACAATCATGGGCTTCTACTGACACCAGGAACCACCAGGGTACTACTTGAGGGTTTATGAATGGCAGGAAAGTTCCTAAATTGAATTATAAATTTATTATTCAATCTCAACATATTTTGTTATTTATAGCACATAGAAAATTCATATGGACTATGTTCAGGTGGAAAATAATAAATCAGAGTAACAAAATAGTCACTTCTAATTTCAAATGTAAAGCCTGTGAAGTAGGTAGGGAAAGAAGGATTAATGTGCACATGATGCAAGGCTATAGGGATGTGATGGGGAGGGCCGAGGATGTTTTACAGGGAAATCAAAGGGAGGATTTAACTGGAAGGTAAGCACGTTCTGTGGAAGTTATTAGATGACCAAATACTATAACTAGTCCTAAAACCATAGTAACAAAACCCAAACAGAAAGACAAACTTCACCAATGGCTTCTCACTCCCAAAACACCTCAGGTCTATCTTTACTTGCAAGTGTGTTGCTTAAATAATTGTGAGTGGTGGTACCTTTCAGCATCTTCTGTACTTGTTGTTCTAGGAGTATTGGCAAATCTGTTTATGCCAATAGGTCCAGAATTTCAAAGGAAAACCAATAAAGCACTGCTCTGGTACGCAGAGTATCTTACATACTTCCAACAATATGAACCCAAATGCATTTTTTTCTTTGTTTCTTTCTGAGTGTTTTATGGTGGAAGAAAAAGAAAGGCAAATGGCCATTACCGGTTATTAATTATGAGGACTTTTATAGACAGTGGTGATTCTTGGTTATTGATTCTTAGGGATGTGAAGCCTGGTTCTTCAATGGACCAATTTAAACTTCTCTGTGGTGGTTTTGCAATCCCTTCACCTAAGCCTTCTCCTCCACCATATTTTCAATACTTTGAGCCTCATTTCCTATATAGCAGTTAATAAAAACAAGCTGGCAAGAAACTCTCTTTCCAAATTTATGAAACTGTTGTCTTGCTGTTATTTCAATTTTTTTATTTTTTCTTCTTCCAAC
>JAVSBS010008052.1:0-29153 GCA_033124195.1 Coracias cyanogaster | reverse complement strand
CAACCCCCCGGCCCCCCCCCCCCCCCCCGGTTTTGCTTGTCTGTCAAACTCATTGAGTTCAAACTTTTTTGAATTTTAGAAAACTAAATTCAGAGTAATTGGAAGAACAGTCCCACAATTTCCAGCTCCAGGGGGAAGCTATCCTGGAACACAACAGCAAAAAGGAAACCTTCAGGTGAAAGAAGAAACCTGGTCAAAATAAAATCACAGATCATTGATTGGAAATGTAGATGTGATTATTTCTAATAAGCAATGAAGGAAGGCAATCAGAAGAAACTGAGTACGTTTCTGGAGCCCAGCTGTGTAGTTAGTTTTAAGAGTGATGAAGATTTATAGAAGATCCGGTTTAAAGAAATATATGCAAATATTATGGGGCCTAATTCTGGAAGCTATCCTTTAGGCATGTGCTCAATGTTGCATCGGTGGAGTTTAACTAGTGAGTAGAGCGGAAGGACTCCCTGCTGCCTCTGCTTTTACTCCTTCCACACCTCCCTGGAGAGCTGCATCTTTCTGAGTAGGAGCCTTGCTTTCACAGAGAGTCCCACCAACCTTATCAGCAGGTGCTGGGTTTATTGCTCTGACCAAAGAAGCTGAAAAACAAAGTGTAGTCCAGTGCTTCCCTTAACAGAGCCTGGCTGTGAATCCTGGTATTATTTACTTATGGCCTGTGAGGCTAACATCAGTGCTCTTCTCTGCACTTAAAGTGGGTTCTCAGTCATCTCTGCTGCAGATTACTGGTCTCTTAGGAATAAAATGGGCATAACTAGTCGACCAGAAACTCAATTATTTGCAGTTAAAAAGCTTCCTCACCCTAAGCTAAATTCTCCACTAGTGCCTGAGAACTCGCACTCAGCAGTAAGAGGCAGCCAGCACAACAAACTTTCAGGATTTGTTTGTCATATCTAACACTTTGAATTTTGCTTAAGAGCAACAGAAAGCTGGTGTGGACTTTAGGGAAGTGTAGAGTTATCCCACACTGCTTCCTCTGTACCAGGGGCTGATCTGACTCCCCTCCTCCCTTCTAGCTGTGGGTGTGCAGTGCAAGCACCACTGCTGAGCATTGCTGCTGAGCACTGCCTGCAGCACCCCTGGGTGCAAAGAGCTGCCTAAAAGGCAAAAAGATGTAAACTCTTTTCCAGGTGTTGCCTAGGTAAAGGGCTCCCTGCTTCTGGTGCCAGCATTGGAGATATAAAATACACCAGGTACCACCTTGCTGTCTCTCCTTCACAGACTCCTGTGTCCTCTGCATTGCAGTTGCCTCTGCTGCCCGAGGATGTGGTACAGTGAGGAGAAAGGCTGGGTCCCTCCTTGCATCCCATGGGCAAGGTGGCCTGGTACTAAGTCTGGCCAGGGTGCCAGCGGTTCGAGGTCTCTGCTCCTGAGGTATGATGTGTGGGATTGTACCCATCATGCCTTTAATTTTTTTCCAAATCCAGGCTGTGATGTTTGAGAATACAGGAGAATTGAGGGGATGTTAAGGCTCACTCTGTATCATCTGTCCTCAGAAAGACTGAGGACATAATCTCTGCCTTGGCCATATGAGTCTTCTTGTCCCCAGTCCCTGCAGGCAGTTTAGGATACATTCTCTTTGGCAGAAAGAGGGAACAAAGGCTGTTCCTGGCTGCTCTCTTCTGCTCCCTGGTTGCGACTCACTGCCCTGGCAGTGGGGCTGGCCTGGCTGCCTGGAGAGCAATGCTATAACCAAAATAGCAATAACAATCCAGTTTAAAAAACCCCAACATATCTTTTCCAGGAGAAAGTAATTTTTATCTTCAACCTGGCGTGGGCCCCACACACATACTTACTTCTTCAGGTAAGAGCTGGTAAACAGGATGCAGAAATGAACAGTAGCACATAGAAGGGAGCAGGGAAAAAAGTGACTTGCCTGGCAAAGGACGTGTATCATGTATCAGCTTGGCTATTGAAATTAGGAAGAGCCGGTCCTAGCCAGTGTGCTCTCCAGGTCTGACTCAAGCCCAAACAAAGGCAGCAGCACTGGCTGTCTCTGGTCTAGGCTCTATTTTCATACCCCTGAAAAATAAATAACGTAACACGTACTGCCTACAGAAGGTAGCCAAGGACTTGTCCACATTGCATTGTACAATGTCATATAATATTCATGTCCAAGGAAGGTTATTCCTCTTTTTTTCAATATGTGAAATGTATCTAGCATGTTCATAGATGGGGCAACAATTAGGAAGTTTATATTCCTTTTCATGAATTACCCTGAGATCCAGTCACACCAGCTGCCATATATAAAGCAAAAGTATGGAAATTCAATCATAAACTCTGAGTTTAATCATTGGCGTAATTCCCCTCCTGCTTGGTGGGACCAGGATTTCACCCAAAGCATTGCTAATACCCAATTAATCAGCTGACACAAAGTCAACAAATGCAGAACTTTCCAAGCACAGGAAAGCAAAATGCCATAAGAATAAAACTTTATAGCAGTCGTGCTCTCTGTGGAGCAGAGCAGGAGGGTCACTGCATTCCCCATTGCAATTAGGATCATGTCGCTGTTCCCTGTCAAAGGAATGGACCTTGCCACGGCTCTTTCATTTCACAGAGCTGTTCCTGGGGATGCAGGAGCCACTAGCAGGCTTTACTCCAGGTGTTCTCTCCTATTAAGCTGTTCTTAATCTCTGCTCTCTGTCTTGAGCTAAACAGGCAGCTGCAAACTAGAAGAAAGGAAGTGGTTACTCCAGTGCCTATGGGAAAGGCATTGATGTTGCAAGAGGGCTTATCAACAACTTCTATATGTACAAAATTCATGGAGCAGCTCCATCCCTAGGGGCTGGCAAAAGCAAGTTCCCACTTCTGCTGCTTCTGAGACTGACTGTGCAGAGAATTCTGCTGATGCAGTAATGTCGGTCTGCAGTATGGTAGCTTTTAGGAAATTTCTGTATTGGTAAAATCCTTAGTAAAGGCACAGCTTGAAACAGCAGAGACAGACATGTGTTTTATAAATGCCTTTGCCAGAATGGACTTTCTTATTTCAATACAGGGTTGGGGAGACATTTCTGCATTAATCACTTCTGAAAAACTGGGAAGTTTGCAAAGGGGCAGCTACCCCAATGGAATTTATTGTTGTGTATCTGCTGCTGGTTTAAAGATTGTCATAAGCAATACTGGAATGTGAAAGAAAAAGACAGAGGAAAAAATGAGCCACCTTCCCTCAAGTTTTGAGTAATTCTTGCTGCTTTGAAGTAATTCTAAACCCTGCCTCTTCCTCCCCCCAACCCCACACAATTTTCCAGGGTCGCTAAAAAAACCCAACTGAATATTGAAAAATGCAACATTACATTCTCCCTGGAGCAGTGCTGGACATGACATTTCCTTTTTCAGATAAGAAGCCTGACCACCTCTGCCCCTCATGGCGAAGAGACCCGAGGAGGTGGGAGCTGTGGGTTCAACTGCTGAGACGGATGAGAGGCTGTACATGGGCTCCTGACAAAGGGGCTGCCTGCTCTGCCTGCCAGTGAGAAACATTGCTGCCTTCTACTCATGCAGCAGCTTAGATGAGGACATCTGTGTCCCCACACACAGAGGAGTGGGAGATCTTTTATGGATGGGGAGAGATTTGCTGACTAGTAGCAAAACAGGGACTGTTCTTGCTTAGCTCTAGCCACTCTTATCAGCAGGCACTTGGGTGTCCAGTGGTTTTATCTGCAGGAAATGTTGGTACACAGAGACTTCAGGGTCTCCAGGGAACAGGTGGCAACCAAGTTCAGTTCAGAGGAAATGAATTTTAGGCTCAGGCCTCCAGGGGCACAGGTGTGGGAGTTTTGTACCTAAGCTGTTGTGTGACTTCGGCCTTTTGATGCATTTGCACATAAAAACATGCCAGAGTCAACAATATGGCATGTCCTAGGGACCATTAGAGATGTGCCTGTGAATACTCTGCCCCCAGCACAGTCATAGGGTTTGACTCTGCACTCTCAAAAGCCAATGGGAATTGTGCAGTTCAGTCCTATGGCATCAGGGTCAGATTGCAGGAGACTCACTGCCTTTCCGTGTAGTATCCCAAAGTTATCCCAGAAAGATAAGTGATCAGCCACATTTTTAGCACACAACTCAGAAGATACAGGACTTCTTCAATGTAAAGAAACATGTTTGCAGACAGATTTAGGCAAAGCACTGCTAGACAATCTTGCTGGCCTCTCACCTGCTGGTAAATCACAAATAACATGGTAAAAATTGTTTCTGGAGTGGTAAAGCACAGGTGACAAGGGCACAAATGATTGCTGGCTCGGTTTTTCGCCTCAGGGTAGGTACCATGCTTTTGCTGGTGCAAGGCTGGGCCTTGTGACTGCCAAATGATGGGGGAAAGACTGAGGCATCCACTTTGTCTGGCAGCCAGTTGTCCCTTCACCCAGCCTACCACATCCCACAGAGTGGATGGGCATAGCTGGATGGCAAATTTACTGATATAACGGTTTGACCACTCTTCTGTGCCTGTGCCTTCATCTCCTTTCTGTCTTGTGCCAGGATGTTAATTGTCAATTAAGAAACTAAAACAAATGTTTGAAGGATGCACACCTGCACTAGCAACCCACCCAGTGCAATTATACCAGCTCTTGCTTCTCCAAAAAATGATCCATTAACTGTAGATTAATAGGGTCAGCTATATTGCACGTTGAATCTGTCAGGGTTGGGTGTCCACAGAGATAAAAAATTTGCAGGTTCAGAAGAGACTCCTGCAGTCCTGCTGAGTTCAACAGGTACTGTGTGAGAAAGAGTTTTCCTGTAACCAATTGTATGAGGGAAGAATATGGAAATGTTATGGTGTTAATGCCAGGGAACTTTGTGGCTTCTGTCTGCTCTGTTCTAAAAGACCCTGAACAAAGTATCTTTATTGATAAAAAGATTTTTTTTAAAAAAAAACTTACTTTAGTTAGAAGAAAAACATACCCTGTCTGTCTAGTTTTGGAGTATTTTAGGAAGGATGAAATCCTGTCACTTTAAAGGAGAGCAGGAGTTTCGAAAAAGGAAACTCCTACTGATTTCAGTAGGGCCAAGGTTTTACTCTATAAACTGTTTGTTTGTCCCACAATACATAAATATTTAAAAATACGATAGAATTTTATTCTTTGAAATTTGATTAGAACCTGCTAAGGCAGACAGTTCAGTAAAATACTTAATCCATCAAAATAATCTAAAGCCATGTGCTTTTCACATCACCCTGAAAAGAATCAGATCTGTGTACAGTTTCCAATATGTTTAGACTGTAAATTTATGTTCTTTGGCTTGTATCCAGCAGCTTGAGCTTGCAACATTATATTGGTGCCATCCTCAAGACATTCAGTGCTTTGGCTCCACAGGAATAGCCATGGTCTGAGATTACAAACTGGCATGGTTTTGAATACATACGACTATGCTAAGGTACAGGAAATTAATCTATAGTTCTACCAACAACAGTTTCAGTGCTATGAGGCAGATTGTACCCTGTGTCCTAATGCAAAACCCTACGTCCATCACTGTAAATAATCCTTGAATCTGCTTTAGCTCTACTTTGGGGAACAAGTTCATGTTGATTTTACCTATTAAAGATCTTAGACCTTGTGTGGGCATGCAGAATTGGCCAATCTAAAATAGCAGCTCTGCTTGGGTGCTTCCAGTATAATTTAACAATACCAGGATGAGTTCTTTATTCTGTCATATGATAAAACTAACTCATAGGATAAATCTGTTTATCTTGTAGGATAAAACTACCTTTGTAAAAAAATAATTAATCCTCCACTTTCAAAGGTGGAGTTTATTATTCTGGGTCATGGATATTTTTATTTTAGAAGAGAGGGTGTGCCTTAGGAGTTGGAAAGAGCTATGCCAGGAAGCTTCCGGATGGGGGAGATGGAAAGGGAAGCTGGGGTGATTTTCTGACCCTGTCCTGTGTGAGTGCACTAAGTGCAGGTTTCCCTCCTCCTGCTCCCAGGACCACATGAATATCCAGCTCTTGGTGAATGAGGTTGAGCACCTTGCTGTGAGAGCACCAGGTAAGTCAGTGGGCAGAAAGGCACCGTTACACTTGAATCTCTCATGGCCAAGGTGAGCAAAGAAATTGCCAAGATTTAAGATGTTTAAGAGGTTTTGAAGCCTTCATGGATGGAAGACCAACAAGAACTACTGTCTGTCCAATGGTGTTCGTGACTGTCAACCCTAAGATGTGAGCCCTGAGGACTCATCAGCTCAATCCTATACCTTTTCTTAGGGCGCATTTCTTCATGCTCGTCTCTGTGTCATTTCCAGTTATGAAGCTCAGCCTGTTTATGCAGCTTTTTTTTTTTCTTCCTGTGGGACCCATCGCAGCTCGTTCTCCAAGTGCTTTTACTGAAGATGTGGGCTCCCTGGCTGCAGTGTATGAAAGTTTAAGTGCTGCAGCACTGAGCCTAGCCTTGTGCCATTTCACAGTCAGCTTGTGCTGGTTTAATATCAGCTTGCTTTCCTTTAAAATCCTGAAGCTCTGCCCCCAGTGCCCTTTGGGAACCCATTCCTCGGTACTCCATCTCAACATCTGCATCTGCAAACCTGCCCTCTTGCACAAAACCTAATAATGCATGAGACAGAAAGAAATAGTTCGGAGAAGTTTTTCTGCTTCAATACTGAGAGAGGACCCCCTGCCCCTGCAGCTGAAAAGCTGAGTAAAAATGAGCATTTTTTACTTTTTTGCTAGATTGAGAGATCAAAGGAATGACTAATTGACCAAACCTGAGTGGGTCTAATTGATTTCAGCCTTACAGTTATTCACTGTTCTGCACCTGTTTTGGAGACTCGATTCAGGATTTGATCCAAAGCTCTCTATTAACTTTAGTTTTCATCAGGACTCACAGTTCCAACTGAAATGGAGCATTTTGTGCTGATTTTTTTTTGCATTGCAGTGCCTTAGCCCTTAGATACTGTTTTAAGTAATTTCTGGAGCTTCATAATGAAATTGATATAAAGCACTATTGACTACATCTGAGTGCTAGCAAGACACTAAAGAATATACTGTAGGCCATATGTAGAAGATGGGTGTTGCACAGTACAAGGCGACTTGGAAGTAAACAAAAATCCAAATATCTAAAATTCCCATTTTACTGTTTGTTTTTTTTTTTTAACTCAATGTGGGGAAAACAGCTGCTTTAGATTCTATGCTTTAAAACATTCAGTTTTCAGTAGTCAAATAATTTTATCCACTTTTTTTGTTTTAATATTTCTAGCCTTGCAGCTGAAAATTAGGAACTATTTTGGTCTTACGATGATTTCATAGGATGTACTGATGGCCTGAGAGCTGTCATCAACAATTTATTCTCTTAACCTCATCCTGCATGACGCATCACAGTCTTATTTAACTTGTAAGTTCTGCAGTACATGGAGAGGCTTTGGATTCCAGCCTCACGGGGCATATCTGACTGGCCTTAGGGAAACTTTCAGATGTGTCTTTCTATCATCCACTTGAACCTGCTGTTCTCTCCTCCAGGTTCTGGGTGCAACAGGAGGTCTGCAACATCCCTCAGGTGGGCAGTGTGCCTTGTGTGAAGTGGTCACCTCCTCCTCTAGCATACTACGATCCCATAGGGTCTCAAGGCTCCCATTTTCTGCTGAATCCCAGGGCCAGAGAGCCTTAGTCTTACAGGGACAACAGCTTCTGTCTGAGGCAGATGATCTTTATACCACTGAAAGTCTTTGTAAATTCCACACTTAAAATTGTCAAGCCCCAGAATATACGGTACCCATTCCCTTCCCTTCCCTTTTTTCCTCCTTTTTTTCCCCTCTTTTTTATCTTTTTTCTTTTTCTTTTTATCTTTCTCTTTTTCTTTCTTTTTATCTTTTTCTTTTTCCCATCACTGCAGTATTTTAACACTTCTGTGCACTCACAGAAAAACAAGTCACCGTCTGGTCTTTAAGATTTTGTGAGAACTGACAAATTTGGTCAAGGGTGAGATTTTGCAAATGCTGTTAAAAACGCAGCTTTTCATGTGGCAACATGTTCTTTTATACTGGAACACATCTTAAATTTTCACACATGTGCAGGAAGTGAAATCACACCTTTTTATGGCAGAAACAGCTTAGCACAGTGAAATGACAGCTTTTGCCTATAAAAAATGCCTTTAGCTTTTGTGGAAACCAGTGAATTACTTGAGGCAAAACCACGAAGTGTTTCATCAGCAGCACGATGGTTTTTAATGCAGCTCTGCCTTGAAAAGAGCTTGAGGAAGATGGAGATCAGGGGATGACACCACTGGATGTATCACCCTTGCAGCCCAAATATGCTGTACAAGGTTTGAGTGCTTTTTCAAAAGGTTTTTAATTTAATGGTGTTGTCTTCTAAGTCTTCCTTTTCCCTCCTTCCCCATCTTCAAAGTCTATTATTTCCTCTCCTTTGATCCCAAAATTTCATTGCATGCTATTTTTAACTCTCCCTGCCCCTACCAGACTGACTCCCATCCCCGCTCCCCTCCACATGTGGCTGCCCGGCTGCTCTGGCTGCCTCTCCCTACCATCGTGGGAAGCCAAGAGCCGCGCAGGCTGTAAATACTATACCTGGAGCTCTCTGACATGCTTTAGTAGTACCTGCATGTCCTGAGTTAAAAGCACTCCGGTGTGTTTCCTGGACAGCAGGACATTTGATACCCCTGCTGTCATAATTTTATTGCCTTCAGTTGAAACCAGCACTGCAGTATCTGGAGGACCAAGACCTTTTTGCTAGCTGGATATACCACTGGGAGGAAGGTACATTTTCTTTCCAAGTTTGCTTCTTCATGGGACAGGAGTTGCAGTGAGGTAAGATGGGTTGCTAAGAATGGCTGTGTTCTTGCCTGAGCTACACCATTCTCAAAAGTAATTTCTCTTTCCTCTCCCTCCTCTTTAATATCTGTGTGTGCTTCTCTTCCCTTAAGTCATGGAGAACCTGTTGATTTGGAGGAAACTTAAAATTGTCACTCTTGGGGGAGCTCTCAAAGCAGATTCTGGGAAGCCCTCCAGATGCTTTCACCATTTGGGTGCTTGGCAGGAATCAAGGAGAGTCACTGCATGCCCCTAATGTGCCGCAGAGGAATTTCAGTTTCTGTGCTGTCTTTGAAGGCCTAAATTGTGGCACAGGAGCACCAAGACGAGAAGTGTAAACTGCCGCAGTTGGAATACAGAAGTAAATCGATGAGTAGTAAGCAAAATGTGTATACGCTTTGTCCTGCAATGACAGGTACATCCATGTGTCAGGGAAAGGGTACAAGTGAAAATGGCATTTGTACAAACTTCTGGGCAGGTTGTATGTGCTGGAGCTGAACTGCCTGCTTGTGGAAGGAGAGATTTTAAACCTGCCTGCAAGTCCAATAACCAGCCTTCTAACCACACACATCCCACACCTACATTTTTGTGTTCTGCAGCTTTCATGTTGGTCAAATAAAAAGCATCAGCACCACATCTACTTGTTTGCATTGAGGACCAATATGTTTTCTTTGCACTTTAAATACTGTTTAGAGCTCTCTTTATGAGCTTCAATTAGGAGTTTGCTATGGAGGGCTTATTAGAGCAGTTTTATTGGTACTTTAACACATTTTCTTTGTTAAAAGCTAGTTTAGAAGCTAGTTTAAGAAGCTTGTAAATGGGAGCCAGAGTGAGCTGTCTGTTTTGCTGACAAACATGTATCAACAGGCCTCCCAGAGGGTTCCTCAAGTCACCTGGTCCACCCCTGTGTGAGTATCCATGGTGAGCCCCAGCATCTGCCAGTCTTTTAGGAAATGGAATTGGCTGGGTACATCAGGGAATAAATATTAATTCTGGGAAAAAAACCTACTCACAGATGGGAAGTTTTACATTTGATACGAACTTAAGATGTAGGAGATAGCCAGTCAATTTAGTATCTGGAGCAGTAAGGTCAATCAAACACAAAGAGATCATCCAGACTGGTTTCACCAGCAGAAGCAGAGGTCAGGACTGGGAGTGCAGCAACTTTCCTGCTACCCAGATTTTCCGTTCGGGGCTCAGGCTGGAGAAAGGCCCCCTTCTCATCTGGCCATGATCTAAGGAAAGCCTCCCTCTTGCTGTCTCTGGAACTTCCAAATCTAGACAGACATAGCTGAGAAGACCCCATCCCATTTTGAGGCACGGTGGAGAGCATCTGAGGGGCCATGCTCATCTTCATGTCTGCTTGCCTCTGGTGCAGAAACCTTTTGTGCTGGTTTCTGTTTTCTCTTTCAGTACAGTTCCTCTTTTAAAGGCACCTAGAAGGAAATTGTGGATACAGGAGAGTGGCCTCTGGGAACAGGGAAAGCCACCGCAGCAGAAGAAGGAGTGTGAAGGTCTGCCTGAGAGCTCTGCTCACTCTGAGAGGCACCTATAGCCTCTCTGAAGTGGCAGAATGATTAAACTAACTCATGTTTTTTATTCCCCCTTCCATACTGTAGCTCTTCTCAGATGTGGCTGCCCCATCCCCACCAGCTCCCTGCAGCTCTCCAGCTCACCCAGGCAGGGTCCTCCCTGTAGCTGGACTCCCAGCTGGGCAGCTGCTCACCAAACACCCGGGGCTGCCTGGTCAGCACAGTTGCCATCCTCTGGCCCAAAAGGCATCATCAATCCTCTCACATTTGTCTTTCCGCAATGCCTGCAAAGCCCATGCCCATGAAGGTCCCACCATAGAAACCCCAGCTGGGACTGCTGAAGTGAGCTTAGGAGTAGGTGGAAAGTATCTCCTCCAGATCCCTCAGGGAGTGCTACAGAGTATCTAAACAAGTCTGTTTCATTACCTACATTTTTATTTTCCTAGGAAAAGTATTCAAGTAAATATTTTCTCCAGGATTTTTGCTATTCTCTCCTCTTTTTCTTGGCTCCTTTTTTTCCCTCTAAACCTACAGTACATCATTCATGACGACTTAAATAGTGAAAACTGTCTACAGTTTATCTAAGGATCAAACAGCTGTTGTCTTCACAGGCCTTTTTTATTAATATGAATTAATGTTTTCCAACTTATTTCCTACATTTCTGCTGGGAAGAATAACCCTTCCCAGAAGCATTCTCTGGCAGATAGCAAAATAATTTGAGTAGCAGATATATGATCTCATTTTTTTCTGGACAGATTACAAATTGGAGATTGGCTAAAAGTGGATGAACACAATAAGTATTTTAATCTTCAAGTGATTTCATGTGCCTAAATGCTTCAGCTGCCTACACTTTCCAAGCTATGAACTGCATCCTTAAGCACTTAAACTGTCTCTAATTGCAGAGGATACTGTGGCCCAGACCTACTGTAATGGAAGAGGGAGTGGGTTGTTTCCATTTGTGTGTCACTGCAGAGGTCTCTGAGCATCACCTACTTGCCTGACGAGCATTTCTCAGATGAAGTGCTCTGGAAATATGAATGTTCGATTTCTGCTCCAGCCTGATGTTCACAGGAATGCTTTGGCCATAGCTGGACTGATTCTTCTCTGCAGCTGGGTTCTGCAGTGGGTCTGGAAGTAAAGGCCTAAAAGTGTTGCCCTAGACATGTTCTAATATTATATTCCAGGAACAGTTGTCACGGCTTTAAACAGTTTTATGGAGAGTCAGTCCTTCTAAAAGATTGGTGTTGAGCCCAAGAGCATTCCTGGATTTATTCATATGAGCTTTATAATCTATGTGTGTATCACAGAGACTTTTGGCACTTTTATGTAGGTGCTCTCAAAGCTCTTGTTGACTCTACCTAGTTATGGCAGTGACACGTGAACCAGCACACTCCCATGTCTCACCATTTCTGAAGCAAGTAATTATGGACACCTCTTCTGCTGAGAGCTGAAGGTCTCTGTGTTTTGCACTCAAGGGAGTGATGAGTGTTCAGCAGAGACATATCGGATGGAGGAGAAACTGTTGACTCTCAACTCCAATTATTTCTCCTTTAGGAGAAGGTTTAGAATTAATTTCCAACTGCATTTACTCAGTGTAAATATGTCATTGGCTATAAGGAGTTTTTCCATGTAAGTACTGTGTTCCTTAATAGTCCTTGCTTTTTCAGAGCTCCTCCTTAGCCAAGACAGGAATGATAAATAACTAGGAACCCAGTATCCCTTGCATCTCAAATTACATTCCAGTATATTTTTTTTTAAATCCTGGAGCAGGTAGTTTGTTTTGCTTCTGTGATGTTTGATAAGCTGAATATACAAAATGTGTATGAGTATATGAAATAAGTTGATGGGAAAACTCTCAGTGACCTTTTGGAGCCTTACACCAAATCTCTGCTCTATCAAACCATATGGAAAGGACTAAGTGTGATGATAAAATATTGGAAAGATTGCCCTCTTCCTTCTGCAGAACAACTGCAGAAGTTGCACACTGGTGTAACTGGGAGGCACTGACACTTGTGGCATGTCTGTTACCTCTGTGAACTGAACCTAGGCTGGACACAGTGCATGTCCTAACCAGCAGCACACTGTAAAAATTTAAGCTGGAGTGATTTATTTAGATCTTTACCAATTTTGCACCTTGTTTCCTTTTTCTTTCTTTGCATTTCATATCATTCTCTCTGTTTTCCTACTTGCCTCCTTGATTATTTTCTTCCTTCAAAAGGGCTTTTCTGTCCGTAGGTGATAGGAGCAGCCAAACAAAACAATGCAGGATTTTGTGTTGTAAGAGACACGTCGTATTAGAGTGACCCTCACAAAACCGAATGACCTTCACAAAACCGATTTCTTGGCGCCTCAATCTCCCTTAGGCCTTACACATAGCTGCAAACTAGTGGGCAGGTTTTCATCAGTATCTTTAATCAGGTTTCAAGACACTATAAAAACACAACAAAAATCATAAAAATTCCTTTTGTCTCAAACACATACCTTAGCAGTAAGGGATGTATCCCTAAATATTTCCTCAGGAAAAATTAATGAAGCAAATTAAAAGAAAAATTCTTTCAAGGTGTTCCAAACAAACTCATTTCACAGCCTTTTATCATGCTTCCTTGCCGTTTGGGAAATTTATTTAAGTTATTAAAAAATTCCCTAAAATTCTCAGCTGAAAAGTTGGCTTCTGTTTTTTCTACAAAGCTAACTCACCTGATTTGTCAGAACAGCTCGAAAATGAAGTGCTAACTGGTGGGTTTTATTGAAAGGAAACCAAGTGGAACAACATATGTATTTTCTTAGGAAACTAAAAAGCTCACGGTCCTGTGGTGTTCCTTGGGGTAAATTCTTTGTTATGAATTACAACCTGCTTACTGATGAGTTGTTAATAAAAAGTAGACCTGCTGGGCCATTATTTTTTTCCACACAGTATACCCAGTTTAGCTTTTCTTAACGTTTTCATTAATGCACTGAGTGTGAATAAATCTGTTTCCAATTTGTAATTGTTTTCCCTTCATCTGGACATTAATTTATTGCCAAATCTAACACTCTTCTATTTTTAATATCCCTCCAAACTGAAGAGCTGTTTTGGAAAGAAAGAGATTAGAAGAATGCAGGATAGTGGAAAGGATTTTTTTTTCTCTTTCTCTCTCTCTCCCTCCCTCCCTTCCTTCCTTCCTTCCTTCCTTCCTTCCTTCATCTCTCCCTCCCTCCCTCCCTCCCTCCCTCCATTCCTCCCTTCCTCCCTTCCTGCCTTCCTGCCTACCTGCCTGCCTTCTTGCCTTCCTTCTTTCCTTCTCTCCCCTCCTCCCCTTTCTTTCTGTCTTTTATCTTTCACTCCTTCACTCTCTCATTCCCTTTTACCTTCTTTCTCCCTTTCTCTCCTAGATCATATCCCAGGATCTGGGACTGGGAGAAAGGGCCACTGGGGCTCTCCTGGGCCCCCACCATGTTCAGAAAAAACAGCCACCAGCTGAACTCATACATAATTGACAAAATGGTCTGAAAGAAACACTGGAATCAAGTGATCATAACCTGCGGTGGCACTACAACTTCATGTAATGTGGGTTGGCTTTTTTTTAATCATTATTTTCTAGTTAAGCATCTCTGAGCATGGGGGGAAACTGCTTCCTCACTCATTGCTGCACCATAATCTGGGCAATAGCAACATATCTCATTTGTTGAAGAAAATGAAGGGATTAAGCAGAAGGTAGTTAGAGGCCGGTGTGTTTCAATGGATATTGTTAGCAAGTGGCTTTCTTGCTATTTTGGTTCAACATATTTGCACATGTTCACATGAACTGGAGCCACCTCTGATGATGGAGCATTACTATCACAGTCAGGAAAATCTGTGGAATGAGCAGCAAAAAAATTGTCTATTTTTATGACGTGTTTCTTGTCATGAGGAAGAGGAGAATGTATGGAGGAGAGAACGGGGAAGCGAGTGTTAGTGGTTCCTGGGGTGTTTTCAGAAGCAATGGCTACCGGTGGTGGCATATCTCTTGGCAGACTTTAAGCTATGTTTGTGCATGGGAGGAGAGATGACAGAAAAGGGCTGGAGATGCATAAAATAAAAGCAGCTGATGTGGGATCCCTGAAGCAGTGCTCATTGGATGCAGGGGCTGCAGCCAACAGCCCAAGCGTGGTAGCTTTGAGGGATGCAGCAGGGTCAGTACCGGGAGCATGGGGGCATGTGGGAGGCACATGCCCTGTGATGCTCTGCAACATCCTGCAGTGTCTGGCTGCCCTGGCAAGAAAAGTTATCTCCAGGGAATGGGATGTTTCCTCACAGTTTCTCTGTGGCCTTCTACCTACCATCTGTTTGGCTTCATAAAGGCCTTTCCTTAGACTTTCAGCTCCCTAAGAGTTTAGGGCTAGGTTTTGGGGGGCGAATAGCCATCAGCAGCCTCCAGGGTCCCTCATAGGCAGAGGGAAGGGAGAACAGTTATGTTTTGCACCCTTCAGAAACTCCTTGGTTTCCAGGGAGGAGGGCAGACACAGAAGTTGCTACCTTTCTGGGCACCTGGGCTGATACTAGTCAGGGCTAATTTTTAGGCTGTACTAAGAAGTCTGGGCTCTCAGACTCAGCCCTGTTGGAAAAGCCAAGGGGGCTCTGATATTACTGATACTGTTTCGTAACATATTAAACACAGGAGATGGATGAAAGTGCCGAAATAGATAACCATACGTGTGTTTGTGTATCAGTTATGCCCACTCCACATACCATTGTCAGATGTGTTTTTGTGAGGGACTGGATGTGCTTATCCTAAAACTTCTGGCAGCAGTTGCAGGTACTGTCCAGATGGTAGCATGGGAGCACAGGCTAGACAACATATAATAAAGGTAAAGGAAAAAGAAACAAGCCTTCCCCCTAATCCCATCTGTGCCAGTATTTAATTCCCTGCTGTGGGAACACTCCTCCATCACCCACCAGGATGTGGGGAGCTGTGGAGGCACAGCACATTGCAGAGAGCAGTTGCAGAGTTTCTTTGCCTCAAATGCTTTTGACAGCAACTTCTGTGCTGCCTCTGCTCCCCCAAAGATGCTGGATTTTCACTGTGTGAACTGTGCTCTTTGGCAAGCCAGGGAAACTGATGCAGACACATTTTATATCTCAAATCTTTTTTTATTTTTTTTAACCACAGTTAATTCTTCCCTTTTGCCCTGGGTTATAGGACTTATGTCCGGAAACAATAGGAGCCTAGCACCTTCCCATATGATCTCTTTCTTCGTCTTAGCTGCTTGTAAAAACCTATCTTGGTCCCTCGAGTCCTAAAGAGTAATAAGTCCATTGCCTCCACAATTGCCTACTCCATCTGGGACTCTCATTGGGATTCAGTCCACACATTCAGTTCAGGTGGGATCTTCAGAAAAATCAATAACCAACATGTCTGGCAGCACTTTACTGCATGGTATCTGTGTCCCGCTTCCTGGCTGGGACTCTCAAAATACTGATGTTCTGTTGAATTGGTTTTTTTCCAAGGTTTCCAGCCACCTCTCTGTTGCTCTGTGAATTTTTTTTTCCAGTTGACTGTAATCTATCTCTCGTAATCTGTATAGAGATGACCATTCTTCCTGCTTTGCTGTTTCCCTTCTAACTGAGGCCCTGCAGTTTGCAGTGTTCAAATTACGGCCTTTGGTATTATCGAATGATGCCGCTACTTCGGAAAGCCACGGGTGACTGCAACCTGCCAGTTATATCCTCTGCTGCTGTTGGCGTGCTCCTGCCATAGCACTAGCCTTTCTGACGCTGGTGGGTGGGCATGGCTGCAGGGTGGGCTGCGCTCTGGTGCCAGCAGTGTCCACTGGGCAAGGGGGAAGATGGGGGAGTTGCTAATGGTATTCCCCACAGCTAATCTAGAGTCATTTTGTAGTGAAGCACAGAGACAGGGTTGCAGTGTCACCCACAAACACTAAGCCAGCCTGAAACTCACTTGCTTGGGTATGGGTAACAGCCTGCCTGAGGCAGCACAGAGCTGTAAAATAGTACAAGCTGTGAAACTACTAAAGTACCTGGATCTAGTCCATACTGAGCTTGCAGATACTGCTGCTAGATTGAGTTTGAGGGCTGACAATGTAGCTGCACCTCAAATATTGTGTTCAGTTTTGAGCCTCTCACTAATAGAAAGACTTTGACATGCTGGAGCGTGTCCAAAGAAGAGCAACAAAGCTGGTGAATGGTCGAGAGCACAAGTCTTATGAGGAGCAGCTGAGGCAATAGTGGTTATTTAGCCTGGAAAGAAAAGGCTCAGGGGAGACCTTCTTGCTCTCTACAACTACCTGAAAGGAGGTTGTAGCGAGGTGGGGGTCAATCTCTTCTCCCAAGTAACATGCAATAGGACAAGAGGAAATGACCTCAAGCTGCACTAGAGGAGGTTTAGATTGGACATTAGGAAAAATTTCTTCACCAAAAGGGTTATAAAGGACTGGAACAGGCTGCCTGGGGAAGTGGCTGAGTTACCATCCCTGGAGGTATCTAAACGACATGTAGATCTGTGGCTTAGTGACATGGTTTAGTGGTGGACTTGGCAGTGCTAGATTAATCGTTGGACACAATCATCTTCAAGGTCTTTTCCAACCTAAATGATACTATGATTCTATGATCTATGTGGCTGTAGCTAATGCAATGAGCTGCTGTGCAGCTGTTCATGTGGGGAAAGGAAGAGCTCTGTGCTGGACTGAAATGCCCTTTTCAACCCTTTCATGTGAATACAACCATTCATACCTTGCTGTTTTGGTGTAGGGAAAGTGAGGCATAAGGAGATTAATACCTGGTTTATAGCTGCACTTGCCATCCTCAGCTCTTGCTAATGGATACATAATGTAGCCTGATCAGCACTCCTGAAGAAATAGATCCTCAGCTGACTTATTTAAGGTCTTGGAGGCAATTCCTGGAGAAGTACTGACACTATAAACCCTGAGTCCCTTGCCAGTGGGACAACTGGGAGGTCTTTTTTCCCTTTCCAGAAACATCTTCCTTGAACAAGTACTATCAAAGCTTTGCCAATGGTCTGATTTGGTATAATTATTCATTTTGCCAAGGCTGGCCCTGTCTTGGTGCTTCTCAATGCTTTTGAACCTGAAGCCTACAGAAATGTGTTGGTCTGTATAGTAGAAAGTTATCATCTTTGCTTATGCAGAGCTCCTGCTTTGTAAGGAAAGCTGTTGACGACTCTGGTTTTCAGTTTCCTCTACGATCACACTTCTTTCTCTTTGAAGAACAGAAAGAGTGAGTACTGAGATCCCCTGGAGAGATGGACACTCCTTCTCTCCTGTGTAACTCTCTCTCAAAACAGTGATAATTGCACTTTTGCAACTGTACTGCCAAACATTGATGTAATTTCAGCTCTAGACATACCATTGCCACTAATTAACACAAGCATAACCAGTTTTAACCTGACCTTTTCCATTATTCAAGTCAAAAAGTCTTTCTAAACCGGCCACTGAAGGACTGAACAGCCTTCCAGTCACCACCAGGAGGTGGTGTATGACTTGGCTTTGGAGCTTTCTGACGTCTAACGGCAGGAGTATCTTCACAGGGACCCATTCCTTCTGTTTAAAAAATGAGTTCAGGTTGATTGTTTTACTGAGTATTGGTAGCTGACCATAATGCTCCTCATTAACAATACAATGTCCTATATGTGGGCATTTCTCGTTTGGAAACAACTCTTTCCTGTCTTTTAGAATAAAACAATACGTTAGAATAAAAAATATGTTTAGAAAAAAAATGAAATGTATCTTAAGGGTCTAGCCCAACTCCTTGGCAGTTTGAAACTGATAAAGTATCATCCACAAATATTTGCCCTTTCTGTACTTAAATTCACAAAATAGTTCCATTGTCTATGTTGATAATTTCATATTCAGGAAATTTTCTTCTGTCTGATATCAATTAAAACATTCACTGCTGATTTCTTCTGGTACTTCTCCCAGAGCTTATGGAGAAGAATCAGGCACACTGTCTTTTAAACTTTTTTTTGTTAATTAGGCTGTCCTTAAGCTTCCGTTTATGATCCATGCTTAGCATGAGGTCCATAGTGAAGCAGTACCATTGCACTATACCATTGTAAAGAACTCCAGTTTAGCAGATTCAGACTAGAAAAGACTTGTGTTAGGGCACATTGCTAAAAAAAAATCTGTAAGTAAAAGGCAAAACACTGTGTGAGTATTCCATTTGCTACAAAGATAAAAAGAAAATCTTCAAATGATCTGAATATCAAAATACAACTTGTTGTATATTACATGGAAAAAAAATCCTTCAACAATACAATGTAAAACTTTGAATTACATTTTTCTGCTCATCTATCCTATGATTAACATTAAAGGAAAAATACATGCAGGATAAGGGAAGATATAAAATGTTATTATTTGATTACTTTAGTGCCGTACTTGAATTCAGCATATTCTCGACCATTGAAAATCCAAGGCAATTTGTGTTTTACAAGTAAGTTACTGTGGAAATGTTCTGCTTGAAGACGTGTGTAAGTAGCTTTATTCTATTTATTTTTAGGTGGATTTCATGTAAGCATTTACCCAAGTATCAGCAGAACCTGAAATCATCAACACAGTTTCTTGTCATACCATTCTCCTGTACCTTGGCCCATGACGTGCGGCCCATTATGCATTTATCAGTCTCCCCAAGCTCTGGTTAATCAAATTGCATCATGTAAGGATTACCATTGCACTTGCAGCACATGATATATAGCAGGAATGAATTATCTGGGAAGAAAGAATTTTAGGCATTTTCTTTTCAAATAAATATCTATGTTTTCCTTATGGCAAGGCTGGACTTGATGAATATGATCTTATTGCATCTCAGGAGCAAAGATGTTTCAGACTGGTTAATGGAGAAACTTGGCTCAGGCCACAGACTCTATGAAAATTTGATGATTATTAAACCATATAAACTGAGTGGAAACACTGCTTTTGGTCCCATCATCACTGCAGAGCAGTTGGACAGAAAAACAAATACATAACTTTCCCTGTCTTGATACTGAAAATTAGAGTCTCACACCTGCCTTTGTGGTAGATTTTTTTGTATGACTAAGACAAAATAATTTGGAAAAAACATTTTCAAAGGCAATTGCAGCACCAGGGCACTGAAGCATCAGTCAAAGCCAAAGCGAGCAAGTTTGAACGTCTGAGCTGCAGTGTTTGTGTCCCAACCCTCCACCCCTGAGATGGTTATAATTCTTCCAATCTTCCAAGCTATATATTCTTTTTATAGCACAGGCAGTTTTTGGAAGGAGCTAACTGACCAGCCAGGAGTGGCTGGAGATTCAAGATTTCCATTTTGTGTGGCAATGCAGCATGTCAGAAAAGATTTCATTCTCACAGAAAGGAAAAATCTCTGTGTCTCATGGAGAAGAAACTTCTGGCAACTTTTTCCCTTGAGGAATGTCAAGATAATTTTTTCTGACTTCTAAAAAATGAAGCAAAGTGGCCAGCTACCCCAACACAACTTCCTCCGTACAGGTTGTCATGGAGCCTAAGTGATCTGGATGATCTGGACTCCAGGGGGAATTATTCCTTTCTTCAACTAAAATGAATTGAAACAGACCTGAGATACTTGTCCTTGTCAAAGATCTTTACATGTGTTTACACTGTTGAACAGGTCTGTTAGACAACAAAACCAAAAACTGTTTTTAACTTGCAGGTCTCCAGACAACAACTCCGCCCTGCCTGATACATGGTCTCTGGTTGCTCCCACAATGCTGAAATCATTCTCTAGGTATGAAAAGCTCTTGGCTTAAAGTGCTTTCCAGGATGATGGTTGGACTGCACTAAAACATAAAGAGAAGCTAGCCAGATTGCAACAGTTGCCTCCCTGATACCTCCTCCAATAGATTGATATGGCTTATCAATGCTTTTTCTTCTCAACCAGTTCTTGGTTGGACCTATCTGCACTGGTCATGAGGTCCTTGGGAAGTCTAAGCTCTTTGTATCACTGATCTTTTGTAAAAATTGCTAGGAAATTGCAATTTCTAGAAGATTAAAACAGCACAATGAACACAACTTAGTTCCTCAAAGTGTCCACATTAAACGATGAAGTAATCACTGCAAAAATTCAGTGCAATTAATTTGTGAGGAATTTATAAATTACACTAGAATTACGCACTGAAATATTGTGAGAACGAATGATGAAGGAGAGTCCTGTTGCAAGAGGTCCTACTTCTCACTGAATGGAAGTGGAGAAGTGTACCTATTTTCAGCTCATCCCTAGCTTTTGAGAGAAGAGCAGAAAATAGAGACACATCCAGTCCATCCTTCTGCCATGAGAAAGGATCCACTGTTCTTCAGGCATAACTGCCAGATTTTTACCCAGATTATCCTCAGGAACCTTCAGTGGTGAAGCCTTCCCAAAGGCAATGTATTCCAGCGCTTCCAAATAATTTTTCCTAATGTCCAGACTAAAACTTCTTGGTTGCATACCATGCTTATTATTTCTAACTCTAAATACTTAGGTGATTCTCTTAATCACTGAAGTCACCTTTTATGTATTTGAAGACTTATTATCCAGTTTTATAGTAGGAAATTTAATGTGCTGGGGATCAGTATCTGGCAGGGCGTCAACTGGCATGCAGCAGCCTGGATCTAATCTATCAACCTCCTTCAACCTCTAATACAATCTGATCACATTAAGTCTGCCAGCTAGAAACATTGCTGGGTCGTATCCCAAGCCCTTTCCTTGGGAGCTGCCCAGGAGAAAGCCAGTCAATCCAGAGCAAACCACATTAGCCATCTCACCTCAGCCTCCTCTTCTCTCCATCAAATTGTTGTTTCAATCTTTTCTCACAGGCCACATTTTCAAGATCTTTCTTCATAACCATTGGTTCTGTGATCTCATTCCCACTCACCCTCATCAAACTCACATGTGGTGCTTCAGCCAGAGCCTGCCCCACGCTGTGAGGAACAATGTTCCCTTATCTTGAGGGCAAAGTCCTAATCATGGAGCCCACTATTGCCTCAGCCTTCTTTGCAGCAACAAGATGTTGTTGACCTGTGTTCAGTTATGATCTGCTAGAAGCACAAGATCTTTCCCACAGAACCTGTCCATTTGTTGCCTATTCTTTACTTGTCCCGGTGATTATTCCTCACTAAGCGTAACATGCAGGCAGGAATCCTAAGTGAACAGTCACATCTCTTTGTCAGACCATTTCTCCAGTTTGTTCTTACAGATACATCTGTCCTGCAGCTTCTCCTACACTGATGTTATAAAAACCTTTAATATATGACATCCAGATCATTAATGAATATACAAATGTTGCTAAACTCAGGACAGACTCTTAAAGAATACCATTTTCTCAGCAAATTAATGGTTAATGACTATCTGAGAGCACTGTTCCTGCCTTTTTTATGTTCTCTCAATAATTACTTGATCTAGATGTCTCCCTGGCTTGCCTTCATGAGGCCATTTAAAAAACTTTGTTGAAATCACTGTATACAAACACTTATTAGCTGAATCTATCCATCCATAAAGCCTGTTACGTTGTCAGAGAGAAAATAATTCAAACTGATGCAGTGCATTCTGGAGCAATCCATGTGGCTGTTATTTGCATTGTTAACTTTTAGGTGCTTATGGATTATTTTTATTGTTTGTTCCAGTCCTGTTCTGGGAAGTGAAGCCAATGCGTGGTATCTATGATTCCAGCTGTGCTCTTCAAGAGACAGGAATGCTATTTATCCTTCTCATTCTTCACGATCCTCACCTGGAGTTTTTGCAGAGAAGACTTTCAACCAGAAATGCTCTGGGAGTGCTTTAGCCAGGCACTAAAAATGAACAGTGTGGCTAATCTGAAAAACTCTTATTTATTTATGTATACCCTTGCTTTTTCTTCCTCTATTCTAGCAGCAGATCTTACCTTCTATTTGCCATACTGTATTCAAGCCACCCAATTTTAGTCATTACTTTAAATGAAGGCTGAAGCAAAAAAAGCTTTTGGCCTAAAAGAGATCATCTGTCAATAGCTTTCCTTCAGCACTTTCTTGATTTTCCTCTTACATCATATTGTGCCTTTGCCTTCCCAATTTTGTCTTTTACTGTCACATCACTTATTTTCATCTGTAGCAGTCTAACCGTGTGTGAACTGCTTATGTGTATTCCAGTGTTTGAAGTCAAGAAGGAGCTTGTGGTTTAACCAAGTTGCTTTACTACTATTGCTTCTGTTTCCTGTGCTTTAGAATAGTTTCCTCTTCTACCTGTAATATTTGTTTCTGAAAAAAAAAACCCTGGGCAGTTTTCCTTAACTCTTTTTTCCTGTAAACTGTCTTTACATAAGATCTTACCTACCTGTTGTCTGAATTTATTGAAATCTGTGTCCTTGAAGTCCCACTGTTTTGATCTTGCTGCTCTCTCCTTCCTTTCCTATGGATCATAAATGCCATCATTTTGTCACCCTCATCTCAATTTCCATCTTTGCATTTTCATTCATTTATTTCCAAATCTGTAATATTCTTCTCCCTACTCTCTCTGCTGGATTTTCTTTACCGATGTATCAAGAATTTGTCATCAGCACATTCCTGGAGCTTGCTGAACACTCTGCCTACATTTCACTTCACATGAAACATGCCCACAGCTATTCTTCAAAACTGAGATCAGCTGGCAGAGAGTGGCCCACACCTGGGCAGCTAAACTCTCTTGCCCTCCAAAACTGGGAGGCCATACCATGGCCACGTGATCTGGCTGCTGCTCTCTGCTAACTCCAAGCAGTGTTTGGGAAGTGTTTTGGGTCAGTGATGGGTATCTGAGGGCAAAAGTGCAGAGAATGTTCTAGCACTTCAGTATGAATGGCAGTGCATCAATGTTGAGGAACGTACTCTCTCTGGAACCATTTCATTTACTGCAATAGATAAAGTCTCTTATTTCTTGGTTTGTTACTTTCTCAGCAGGTTGCTGAAGGGTGAAAATCCCTGGAGAGTATCACCTTCTGGAGGATCCTCCCAGTAGCTCACAAAATACCGTCTTTACCTGCACTTGTTGAGTGGGCTGTCTGCAGTGGATAGTCACTGTGAGAGCACCTAAACTCCTTTCCTCTGTGATCAGACACTGAATAACTTTTCGTCCCTTTGTGTTTTGGAGCTGAAAATAAGCCCCATGTACTTGGCAGCCACACTTTCCTTCTCCCTTTTCTTGTCCATCATCAACAAACTGCTTCCTTTTTTGCTAATATGCCACTCATATGAGTTATCTCACCACAAGCCTATTTTATGCTTATTAATTTTTATAGTTATGTAGACTTCTACTTGTTCATATTAATCTCAACCTTTCATGCATCAATCTATACATCAAGATGTTTAATAGGCTGACAGCCCCCAGCACACACACTCTCTTTCACCCCTCCTGTGATCCTTGTGTTGATAAATCTGTGATTCTGTTTGGCCAGAAACAGAGATTTGAAATTATTTCATCGTTGTGAGCAAAAAAGAAGGAATTGAGTCAGATATGTTTGGTTTAGCTCCAGATGAAGAAAAACAATGCAGAAATGGGACAATGACACCCACCCTCCATCTGAACGTGGTTCGTCTTCCCAGGTTAGAGTCTGTGCTGGAAGCACGTGATATCCTGGCTGTAACACAGCAAATGTCCAAGAGGGAAATGACACGTTAAAACGAAAAGACAAACACATTTTTCACCCTGACAGACAGCTGGCTTACATCTGTATTTTCACAGGCATCAGCACTGTTAACTGTTATTGTTAAACGCTCAGATACTGCACCGGAGTGTCAGAGGGCCTCAATTCTCTGCAGTGTTATTGCCCACGTCTCAGACATCCTGAAGTGATTAATGGGCTTTTGGGGTCTTCCCTCTAGGACGCCTTAACGTCAAAAAACCCCACCGTCCGGAAAGCTGGCTGCTGCTGGGGTGTCCCCTGTTAGCCCCACAGCCACTGCAGAAGACGCTCCTGCTTGCCACGGGTGGCCGCCCACGGGGGGACAGGATGGGACGGGACAGGGAGGGATGGGACTGGACGGGATGGGACAAGACAGAAGCAGAGCGGGACGGGACGGGGAGTGACAGGACGGCACGGGACGGGACGGGACGGGACGGGACGGGAGTGGAGCGGAGTGGGACGGGACGGGAACGGGAACGGGGCGGGACGGGGCGGGGCGGGAGCCGCTCCGCCGCCGCTGCCCGAGCGCCGGCGCCCAGGAGGTGGCAGCACGGCGGGTGCCCGGGCCCCACCACCCCCCGGCCGGGCATGGGGCGGGGGGACTGCGCTGGAAGGGCAGGAGTGGTCCCAGCACAGCCTTGGGGCCGAGGGTGGAGCCGCGCTCGGAGCGGGCGGACAGCCCTAGGAAACGGCTGGCGGGTTAAATCCCGCAGCGAGCTCTCAGGCAGCGGGGAAATAAGAGCAGCAGTAGGAGTCCGAGTTTTTGGGAAGCCCTTGGACACCCTAGAGCAAAATTAAGACGCGAAGGGTGCTGGTTGATGAAAAGTTCAACAGGAGCCATCAGTGTGCTAGTGCAGCCCAGAAAGCCAGTCGCGTCCTGGGCTGCGTCAAAAGAAGCGTGGCCAGCAGGTCAAGGGAAGTGATTCTGCCTCTCTACTCAGCTCTGGTGAGACCCCACCTGGAGTACTGTGTCCAGCTCTGGAGCCTCTAGCACAAGAAGGACATGGACCTGTTGGAGAGGGTCCAGAGGAGGCCTACAAAGATGATCTGAGGGTTGGAACACCTCTCTTACAAAGACAGGCTGAGAGAGTTGGGGTTGTTCCACCTGGAGAAGAGAAGGCTCCGGGGAGACCTTATTGCTGCCTTCCAGTATCTGAAGGGGGCCTACCAGAAAGCTGAGGAGGGACTTTTTACAAAGGTCTGAAGTTATAGGACGAAGGGTAATGGGTTCAAGCTGGAAGAGGGTAGATTTAGATTGGAAATTAGAAGGAAATTCTACACTCTGAGGGTGGTGGGACCCTGGAACAGGTTTCCCAGGGGGGTTGTGGATGCTCCACCCCTGGAGGTGTTTTAGGGCAGGTTGGATGGGGCCTTGAGCAACCGGGTCTAGTGGGAGCTGTCCCTGCCATGGCAGGGGGGTTGGAACTACATGATCTTTGAGGTCCCTTCCAGCCCAAGCCATTGTATAATTCTGTGATTTACAAAGTGTAGGAGAAGTACTGACTCCATTTGTTGCTCATGTTTCCACTGTCAGTATGTCTGATGCAGAAAGCTTCCTCCAGCCCTGCCTTTTTTGTCCTTGCAGGAGGATACTGCAAATCTTTTTGTCACCTCTGCAACTTTCCCTAACACCAGGGACAAGGGGCTGTGACAGGAGAGACCTTTGCTTGGGCACAGCCACCTGCAGCAAGTACAACCACTCTCAGCTGTACAGCCCAGTGCTGGACTATGCACACACACAACTGGGAACATCAAGCTCCTCAGGAAACACAGCTGTGAGATAACTTGAACACTCATGGAGACCGTGTGCCACTGTTTGGGAGCCCCTGCCCCAGAGTCAGCTGGGGCCAAAGGGCAAGAAGATTAAGTGTCTCACCAGTCTGGGTCATTTTTTCTCCCACTGTCTTGCCAGTGCTGCATCTCATGCCCAAGGCTCTTCTTTAATCGTGGATGCCATTTCTCTCTCCGTGGTGCCAACAGAGATTTGTTTGGGATTTAGAATATTTTTTAATGGACTTTGGCTATGCTCTTGCTTTGATTTTATAATCCTTCTACAAGAGCTTAGAGCAAAGGCAAGGGACGTTTTCCGATGAGCCTCACTGAGAAAATACCACAACAAGCTATCTTGTCAGTGGAGTAGCTGCACGTGTGCCAGAACCTGCATGTTGAAATGGCTGTGAAAGATGTTGAAAAGGGAGATGCAGATGGAGAACAGCAGGTTCTGGGCTTTTGTCCATATGCAGTTGTCCCATCTTAAATGTGTCCTTGTTCTGGCTTTATGGTGCCTTCGCAGCAGCCAGTTAATTGCACTGTAAGGCTTGTCAATCATGGAGTTATGGAGAAGCCACAGTTTGATACAGCAAGCCAGAGTGACAACCTGTGGCTAAAGGGGGAAAGAAACTCTAGGGGAGAAGAGAGGCGGGCTTCTCTGTGGCCTCTGTGTGAATCTGTGGAGCTGGCATGGAGGCACCTCAGCGAGTCCTGCTTTGGGCCCCGTTTGCATGGGGGGAGGATGAGGGGAGAACCGTGGTTCCAGTGCCATGAGCTGCATTTGCTTACAGACCTTGGGTGAAAAGTGAGCTCCAAAAGTTCCTCCCTTTCTTCTGGCCTCTGAGTGGGTTAGAGTTCTACATCTCCCCACACTGTGGGCTTTAATAAAAGCCTTAACTGATAATGATGCATGCAAAATGAAGGCCCAAAGCGAAGGATGATGTGCAGCTATGTTACTTTTCCGTGCCCTAGCAGATGTCCTGGGAAGCCACTCTGTCCATCAGTCCCTGAGCTCTAGTGTCCTTCTAGTGTCCTCCCAGAGGAAGAAGCCTTTAGCTTTGAGAGGAGGAGAGCCATCACAGCAGGCTCCACATCCTCTCATGCTTCTTTGGGTGAAGGAATTTGCTTGAGAG
Source organism: Coracias cyanogaster (assembly GCA_033124195.1). NCBI lineage: Eukaryota > Metazoa > Chordata > Aves > Coraciiformes > Coraciidae > Coracias > Coracias cyanogaster. The sequence goes on along the minus strand of JAVSBS010008052.1, from coordinate 2,363 downwards.
CCACATTCATTCCCTGCCATGAGCTGGCCAAGATGCTGTCTCCTGGGGGTCAGCACCACTTCAAGGGTGAAGTCCCCTCCTAATTCAGAAAAGGCAAGAGGTGCCAGCCCACGCTTCTCCAGGAGCCCCTAGGCTGCCTTGGTCCCCAGAGAAGTGAAAGGTGGGGACATTCAGAGCACGCCGTAAGACATTTCTGTTTTCTAGTGCTTCTGGGAGGGTTCAGATGTACAAGAGGCTGAGGGTCTCTGGGGAGGGTGGGGTATTTTTAGCTATCACTTGGCTGATGTTTGCTGTCATGTAGAGAGAGTTTGTTATTCTTTTCTTTATGGGTTATATTCTTTTAGGAATAGCAAAAGCTCCAAGAGTCTGGGATAGGTGCTTTTCCTGCATTCACATAGGAATAACATGAATAATAACAATAGTCAATTAATAACTTTGTAGAAATGCCCAAAGTTTCATCAGAACACCCTGTCTTCTTCAAGTAGTGTAGCTGCTCCATTTAAAAAAATACATAGTCTTGTGCCAGCCTTTCTGAAAAAGAAAAATCAGGATTATGCAACTGGCATTATAGACCAGCAGTTTGCCTATTGTGAACTCGTGTAGTACTTGAAAACAGTAGTTTTTGGCCCAAATTCAGCACATCACTTAGGCATATGCTTAACTTTAAGCATGAGAATAGTCATATTGAAATCAGGGGGACTGTTCACATGTTTACAGTTAAGTCTCAATCCAAATGCTTTGCTGAATTTAGGCCTACTGGGAACAGAGAATGCTAATACAGTTTTCAGAGCCTGACCCTGTAAAATATTAAATACAGCTGAGCCCTCTAATTCCCACTGAAGTTAATGGAATTGAGGGTACTTGGCATTCCTCGGGTGTGTACAGCCCTGCACAGAATCAAACCCAAGCTGCAGCCGCCAAAAACACGCTCACGTGCTTCCTGAAATCAAAGAGTGATGCACCTTGACTGCAGGTCGGATATGTCCTGCCAAACATAGAGCCCTTTGTCTTAAAAAGGATGTTCCAGTGGCAGCTTTCAGAGTACAGAAGACCCAAGGTTGCATAAATTACAAAAATACAATGTTCAACCATGAGAAATGGAAAGAAGGAGTGGGGGTGATCGTGGAGGGTCTCAGCAATTCTTTTTCGGCTGTGCTCATTAATTACATTCAGAATGTGATGCTTCTGATTGATTTAGAAGCACTGCCTCCTGACTTGCCTTGGTCTTTGTTACTTTGCCAATTTCATGTAGCCATTGAAGCAGAGTTTTGATACAGGATTTGGAAAAGCAGAGCAGACCTGGCTGAAAAGTCTCTATTCAGAAGATTTTATTTTTATGTTTATATTTTTATTGGCTTGCACTTCATATTTTTATTATATTTCTTGTTGGAAATAGAAATTCTGATGAGGAAAAGCTCCAAAAGTTTTCAAACCACAAACTCAACCACATGCTTAAAGCTTTTAAAACAGTCTGCAGAACAGGCTGTCAATTTTTGGCATTCAAAAATGTTGTTGAACATTTTAAATATTGGTAAGAATTGAGTAAAAGTGTATTCATGTTTTTTTTACTTATTTTTCTCCAACCGTTTGAGGGAACTGGCTGAAATTGTTGACAACCCTTCTAAAATCAGTAACTTTTTTAAAAAAAATTCCTGCTAAATAACATACAGGTTTTTCAGCCAGGCTTAGAAGTTTGGATGGCTTTGCAGGTGGGTTTGTGCTGAGGAATCACAAGGAGGTTGGCCAGCACAAGAAAGGTCACAGAGGGTGACATCAGGGACAAGAGTGACAGCTTAGGGGTTTTATGGGGAAGAAGGTTGGATGGTAAAGAAATAAATCTGAAGAATTCAAAGAGGCATCAGATTCCTCAGATCAGAGCAGTAGCAAAAATAATTGCGGCAGCTCTACTGGAGGCTATGGGGCATTTTTATCAGGATGATTTTACAGTTCAGCACACAGACTCTCAACAATGGACAATTTCTGTAGCAAAAAGGAGAAGGTTTCATTTAAGGTCAGTTTGATCCATTCATTTTTAAAAAATTAAAATGATGTAAAATATTTCATTTTTAAAAGTTCAGATAAAAGCATGGTGCATCCCTTAGAGAAAAAAAATGGGATGTGGAGACCCATGTCTCCCATTGTGTTGTCTGCAATCAGCTCACGAAGTTGCACAGCACAGAAACAAGTATCATTTTGGTGCCTGGTGGGAGCTGTAGGACAGCCATGAAGCTATGCTCCCTGTTTCTTTCTGTCCCTGTCTGTTTTTACCTCACTCTCTCCCCCGCTCTCTCTCTCTCTCTCTCTCTCTCTCTCTCTGTTCTCCAAGAAGAATAATCCTTCCTCACTAAAATCTATAAAAGCCC
>JAVSBS010008050.1:85542-106424 GCA_033124195.1 Coracias cyanogaster | reverse complement strand
GCCGGTGTCACAGTGAGGATGGTGTCAGTGGTGGGGGACGTCTTCTCGATGTATTTGGCTTCTGATTTGTGGCCTGATCCCTCAGAGCGGTAGGACCTAGGGCTCCGTATGGAACCACTGGAAGAGGTGCTGGAGCGTTTGGGGGCCGCCTCCATGCTGTGGTGTCGCTGGAGAGGGTGGTTGTAGCTTTCCTTGTAGACGGGGGAGAGAAATCCGTGCTTGCTGGGGATCTGCTCTGATAAGAGCACCAGCTGAGGCTCCACCGTGGAGACTGCCCCTGATTTCACCCCTTGGAAGGAGGTGGACTCAGATTTCAAGGCATCGATGCAGTTGTTGATGATCTGGTTCACCTTGTCCACTTCCTTGGCAATGGTGGAGATCTCAGCCACAGAGCTCTGGGTGTCTGGTGGAAGGGGCAGCTCACAGTCTCGCCTCTCAGGCTGCTCACCTGTCCTCACCTCCATATAGTTGCCCTTGGTAGCCTTGGGGGTCTCGCTGCTGTCAATCAGCTTGTACTGCTCAACCTCGCCAGCAGAAGGCAGGTAGGGGATGCGCGTCACCGTCTCCCCACCCAGCATCTGTCCCTGGGACAGCTGGGTGATGCTGGTGGTCTCCATTTCTGGCCCGTATTTCAGCTCAATGATGGTCTTCTTCATGCTGCCGGCAGCCTTTTTGTGCTTCTCCTCCTGCTGGCGCTTCTTCCGGAGACAGTAATACACAACACCCAGGACAATGACCATGCCAAAGAGACAGCCCAGGATTGTCATGATATAATGCGTGGCAGTGGAAGGGGTGGGCACTGGCTCCTTGCGGTTGGGTCTGGTGGGTGTGATGGTGACACAGGTATGGTTGTACTTGGAGTATTGGTGGACAGAGACTACACAGTAGGTGTAATCTCTTTGTGCTACTAGGTTGCTCACGGTGATGTTCTCCTCCTTCTTCCTGAGCTTGGTGATCATGGAGGAGAAGCCGTTTTCAAACTGGGAGAGGATGTACATCTTGCTGAAGGGGTAGGGGATCTGCACGGTGAGGACGGCTGAGTTGTGGTTGAGGTGCTTCACCTGGATGTTGGGGCGCACCTCCGTTTCACCGATGGGTGTGAAGAGGGAGAACTGCGGGGTCGTACCATCGCCAGAGGAGCAGTCCTCCTCAGAGCAGGGACTTTCGGAGGGCACCGTAGTCACCTGGTACCTGGGAGGGAAAAAACGAGGGATCACAGTGTAGGAGCCACCGGTGCAAAGAGAAGAGAGCATGCTCAGAGCATTGCGGTAGCCAGTTCGACCTTGGCCCAACAAGTAGTAGCCCATGTAGTCAGGTGGGGAGTCGCACTGCATCCGGTCATAGGTGCGTGTCATATTGGTGAAAGCCTCCAGCCATTGCAGGAAGCCGAGGAGCTCACAGGAGCAGTAGAAGGGGTTACTGTAGAGTTCACACACAGAGAGCTTGTTTAGGCCCCGAAAAGTGTTGCTGTCAAGTCTCTGAATCCTGTTCATGGACAGGTCAATGTTCACTATGTTGGGGCATTCCCAGAAGGCATTGGGGGTGACGGTCTCGATGAGGTTGGCCTGGAGATAGAGGTACTCCAGCTTCCCCAGGCCCCGGAGGATGCCCTCAGTGAGGTTCCTCAGTCGGTTGTAACCCAGCTGCAGCACCTGGAGGTTGAACTGTCCTGAAAAGGCACCATCCTCAATGTAGGAGATCTCGTTCTTTGTCAGGTTGAGGTATGTCAGGTTGCCGAAGCGGCTGAGTGACGCATACTGCACGCTCTTGATCTTGTTGTCGTTCAGCCGCAAATCCACGATGGTGCTGTTGATTTGCTGGGGGATGGACTCGTAGGGGGGCTGGTTTTGGCTGCAGATGGCCAACCAGACGAAGCCCTTGTCCCCCTCGATGAGCCAGCAGTCTGCCCGCACCCCGCCGGTGTGCAGGAGAGAGACGGCTGCCACGCACATGCAGAGGGCTGACGTCACGGCCCACCGGCGACCTGCCATCTGGAAGGGCGGCACGGAAAAGGGGTTCCTGGTCTGCCGGAAGTGGGGAGTGGGACAGGGGCTGGGAAGACGTGGGCTAGTGCTTCTTCAGCAGCTTCGCTCGCCTCTCCCTTCTCCTCATGGCTTGGAGACAGGGAGGAAGCATCTGTGGAGAAAGTGGACCTCAGTGTCCACAGTACTCAGCGGCCACCAGCCGGGGGCTACTACAAAGGCCTGGGTGGCTGAGGCTGGTCCCACATCACCAGGTCTCTGGCATCTCGAGGAAGGAGTCATGAAGTTAGGTGCCTTTGCAGAGGAGTCCTTCTGGCTTACAGACAAGCCTTCCTCTCACTTTTTATAGTACATCTCCTCGTTTTCTTTTTGCTGCCCATTGCGACACTGGTCCCCATCTCCACCTGCCTCTGTGGGTCTGTCTGTCCCCGCTTGGTCCCTCAGCTCACCTGCTCAAAACAAAAGACAAGCACAGACTAAACACAAAGGAAACAGTGAGTGTTTAGACGTGTGGGAGATGCATCCAATTACCCTTTTAAAGTTAGGCACTTGCCTTCTAACTCTGGCTACCACCTTTCAAGGAGCCTTTGGTTTATTTGGGTGCTGCCACCAGTTACGTTTGGCAGCACGAGGGAAGGTGGTCACTGACCGTGGAGGTCATCCTCTGAGCCTGCTGTCCAGCATCATGTTATAAGCAGTTGAGAGACCAACACATATTCAGGGCACTGTTAGTCTGACCTATTTAGGTGTCTACCTTAGGAGGAGAGGAGTGATGCCCCAGAAGTGTCTGTTCCTCTCCGCTGAGAGCAGATGAAGTCTAGACAACTCACTCTGATGTAGATTTGATGCTGCAGTGTTTTGCTGAGGGGAATCCTAACTGTCTCGCGTGCTGGTGTGTGCAGCAGCGGTGCCCACAGAAGGGGCTGCTGATTGAGGACACCGTGTCTCTCTGACTGCATTGCTGCGTGGCATCTAGGATAAAGTGCCTGTCCCTGTTTCCAGGAGCCTGAGCAGTAGTCTCAGGGCACCTTTTGGCGGCAAAACACACTAGATGATTGTGCACCATCCAATGTCCTTGTCTGTGGTCGGGGTTTGCTGCCTGTCTCCAAGACTTTCTCTCCCTCCCAGGTGAAATGATGCAAAGGTGGGGAAGACCTTCAACCACTCAATGGCATAACAAGAGTATCTGCACAAGATGGGACAAGACCTTCCCTTCCCAGCCAGAAACAGCTGTTTGAAGGAGGAGGGACCTGCATGAGCATCAGCATCTCCTGGATCATGCTTTTCCACAAGATACTGAAAATACCATCCGTGGATATCTCTACTGCCAAACGACCCTCTGGACAGATGCAGTGAGGTGTTGTGGCAGAGATGGAGTTGCCCACAAATGGGGAGAAGACATCATGACCTATCTAGAAAAACCCTTCTGGGGACTTTTTTTGGGAACGGGAGCTCTGGTTGTCTCCCTTGTCCCGGGGCAGACTGCAGAATGCAGGGAAGACACGACCAGCACTCCTTGAAAACACAGTTGGTAGGAACTGGAGGTTTCTTGGGCACCCATGAAGAAGACAGGGGCACATCTTACATCTAAATAGTCTTTCATTGGATCTTTCATTGAGAAACAGTATAAATCCAGAACTTGTTTTCCAAACCATTTCCAAATGCCCAGGCCATGAAGGGTCTGTGCTTGGTGCTGGACTCCTGAAAATCACATGAAGCTGATTGTCAAGGGGTGTTTAGAGGCAGATGCCATACCCTTGCCCTCATCCTGAGGAAACCAGGTTCTTTTCCAGCCGTGATACCAGGGTGAAGCAGACCATGTTTCACTGCAGAGATCCCTGTTAACTATTCAGTTTATTCCTCGGTAAACAGGCCAGTAATAATAAGCAGTAAAACAGTTTATTTGTTCTTTCTGGATTGTGAACGATGAATCTATTCCCTGGTGGCACAGTTGGGTTTCCGTTACATGAATAACAAGATCTGCTCTCACGTCAGCTCTCTGACCACCTTGTCCTCCAGAAGACGCCCCACCAGCTGCTAGGGGAAGTGAGGCTGTGGGGGAAAACAACAGCCAGACACTCAGTGACAACATGGAGGGGAGCAGGGTGTGTGGTATACCCGTCCTGCCGATTGTTGTACAGTGGCCCACGGGTGAGGTGATGCTTCTGTGGGACCCTACTGGGGTACTTGCAGGTCTCTCTCTCCCTCCCCAGTGCCTGGTCCTATCCCAGATACATTTGGCAGAAAGCTCAACAAAACCAGCTTTTCAAAGGTTTACTAGAAATGGGGCTTGGGTGGAAGGCATGCTGAGGGCAAGGCAGCTGGATCTCAGGTCCCCTCCTTCCTGGGCGTAGAAAGTTGGACTATAGCATGCCTTTACATTGCTATTCCAGCTGAAGCCCTTGTATCACCACAGTGATGCCATTATTGCAGGTAGCCCCATTTTGGGAACTGGCACCTGCTGCCTGGCAGGAGCACTTTGCAAGGATATGCTGTCCCTGCCCTGGGATGCTTTGCCAGGACCTGGCAGCCCAGTTTGTCACAGCTGAATCTTTGGAGCCAGTGAGGAAGGGAAGAGGGACTGTACTCCACAGGGCACTGCAGGTAAGTGTGTCCGTTTCCCCCTTTACCACCTCCCCAGCTCTCAGGGAGGCATGGGCTGCGGTGCCAGGCTGAAAGACGTCTGCTGCTACATCCCTCCCGGCACTGGGCAATTCAATTAACCTCTCTGTGCTCCAGTCTCCTCTCCAGTACCATGAGATAATGATAGCACTTCACAGGGCTGTGGGAGACTGAAAGAAAGTGCCCCAAGCTCCTCTTGTTAGGATGAAAATCCCAGCAGATGCATTGTGCTGCAGGAGGAGACTGTCTCTTCCTTTAGCTGCAAGCTGGGCTCTAGATGTACCCATTCTCCTCTGCCACAGGGACCAGCCCAGTCTCCAGCTCCTCAGCCTCTGGTAGAGGTGCACACCACCTCTAAGGATGTGGAAGAAGAGCAGTCTTGGCTTGCAGAGCCATAAGTGATGTCTGACCCTAGTTGTTCCTTTGGGATGGCACAGAGGGGGCTTTCCTTGCCTGCTGCCCTGCAGTGCTTGCCCTTGGTGCAAGCATCTCCCTGTCTTCCTCCACAGGTTAAGGTTAGGTTCCTCCTGCAGGCAGGAGAAGCCCTGCTGAACTAACACAGCACAGCAGCCTGTATCAGAGGACACTAGCTAGTGGAACAGGACCATCCTGTGAGCAAAGAGCACAGAAAGACCTTCCATGGACCTTGCCAGCATCATCCCCTTTAGTCTTTTCATCACCCATGAGCCTCCCTCATCTAATTGGAGGTGTCAGGGATGAAGGAGAGCAATGGTAAATGATTCAAACACTTCCAATAAAGCTCCCACTGTGTGTTTTCTCTTCTTTCCTGTACGTTGCCTATCAGACAAGTCCTTCCCAACAACAGAAAGGAGAAAAGGCATTTTATTAGCAGCCCGAGTTTAATTTCAACTCATTAAAGCAAGCAATTTGCTGGTTTATTTGCTTTGCAAAGTGTGAATAAAATGACAGCATTAAGGAGATGTAAGAGAGGAAAGAGGGGCTAATCTTCCTTTTTATTAGATTGACGGGACATGACTGGGGAGTGGAGAAGTGGGTCTTGTTGCTTTGCACAGAAGGCTTAATTGTTCATCTTGTTGGCTTCTGAGAGCCTCCTTCCCAGCATCACGCCAACGCGGGTGCGTGTGGGTGTGTGCCTGTGAGCGTGCGCTGCGACATCAGCCAAGCGCCGAGCATCCCGCAAGGCAGGGCGGGAGCAGGGGCACTCGCACTGCTTCCCAACTCCTCTCCCCATAACAGCAGATAATGAGACATCCAGGAGGTTACTCCTCCTTCCCTTTTCTACCTTTTACCTTGCCTCTAATCTCCCCTTTTCATTAGTTTCTGCTTCTGAAATCCCAGGCTTGATTCTTGTAGGTGAGAAACAGAGCAGCTGGTTGGCCGAGGAGTCTTTGCTGTCCCTGACCTCCTGCAGCTGTGATGTGGCTCTGGAGAGCAGAGAAGAGACCCCCCCCCCCTGCCTCTTCCCCACAGATTGGATAGAAATCAGTAAGAAAAGCTAGCGTTTTAACCCTCCTGTCTGACTGGTTTTTCTTTTCCCAGCTGTCCTGGTTTTATTCTGCTGGTAACCCAACTGCACAACCGCTTTTCCCAGTCCTCTGACCCTCCACGGAGCTGCCTCAGAAAACCTGTGAACAACCAACCTACAATTCTAATGTGAAAAACAACCAGGAAAGTGGAGATCTGGGGCTCTCCTTCACTGATTGAGAAAGAAGCAAAAGAGGGGAATGAAGACAGAGTGCAATAACAAGAGCAATGATTTGCGATGAGAGATTTAATCTCAGTCAGAGATATCTTGAACGGTAGCACCATGCTGACGATGACAGCTGGCCATGTCCACGGGGAGGCCACGGTACCCACCTTGCAAGAAATATCATTCCTGTACAGAGTTACCTGCGCTGCAGACACTGCTGCATTTCCCTTTCCTTCTGCCTTCGTAAGGCAGCATGCTTTGACCAGCTGAGAAGATGTCAGGCTTGTGTGGCTTACAGAGTCCAGCAAAGGGGTAATGACAACTCCCTCACTCTTTGCTGCTCCTATGCATTGCCTCTGATCTCCAGTATCCCTGCTGGAGCCAAGATCCATCCTTTGCCCTGCTAATCCTCAGCCCTGACCTGTGACGTCCTCCCCTCCTACCTGTCCCTGCTTCTCCAGCCCTGGTCCCCATCAACAAAGAGGGACTGCTGTGATTTTGTGATGTCCACGAGGCTGCAGCCTGCACTGGATGAGAGCAGCCCTGTCCTGACTGAAAACCCACAGCAAGGGAGGTGGAAAGGAAAAGGCAAAGCTGGGGCTCCAAAAACCAGTGCAGGCCGGCTGGGAAGTTTTTTGCTTCCCTCTCCCAACAAATGGCATCTCAGTAAATTAAACCAGAGCAGCAGCTGCAAGGAAGCAAACAAAGCAGCCGTGGGGGCTGGGGAGGTAGAGGCAGAGCAAGCTGGGCGGCACAGAGAATAATACGCTGTCCTGGCACTGAATTCCTAATTTTGTTATTCTACTGAATGAGTTATTTCAAACTGTGGATTAGATTTACTGAGCGAAGGCAAGGAGCCAGATTAACAGGCGCGTGCATGTGTATACACATACACACACAACGGTGCTCCTCTCCTTGGCCTCCCCTAAATGGTTTGACGTCCATCCTGTGTACGTCAGGTGGGGAAAGGAGGCTTCCAGGCAGGCTTTGCTGCTCATTCGTATTCCTGGTGTTTGCTACATGCCTCCCGCCGCATGATGTTGGTCAGAATCAGAACCACGCTGAATAATAAAGATGCCCAGGCCTGTAAAATACAAGTTCATTTTATATCCAGAGGTCCTGGTACTAATATTACCTCCACAGAGAGGGTTAAGGCAGCATTTTGTGCATCCCAACCTTATTCCCAAGTGCCTCACAGTGTTAGATAATAGAGTTCTCCAGTCAATTCTATTTCCTCTCCTGCTATTATTTATTATTTAAGAAAAACAGGCAAGGGAGAAGAGATATATTTTCCACTGAGGTCTGAAGAGAGATGAAGAAAGAATGAAGCAGAGAGGTAAAGGGGGGCTGAGCGAGGTGCCCAGCATCATATGCAGGAGAGCTTTTATTGAGACCTTTGGAGGTCACAGACTAGAAGACAAGTAGCCAGGTGGGAGGGATGGGGAAGGGATCACTTTTCTGGGGTAGGCTGGGAGAAACACACAGAAATTACACACTTGGTCTCTACACAGGGGCTTTACTGGTGTATCAGCACTCACAGGCTCTATGTGGTGCTTGGGCAAATACTTGGGTTGTTCCTACAAGGGGCATACAAGTCAACAGAGATCAAGACACTGATGGCTCCTTGGTGTCCACAGACTTTCTGTCTGCAGGATCATTTTGCAGTCTCTTTGCAGGAGGCATCGGACACCTTCTGCAGACCAGTGGCCTAATGAATGTCAATCTGAGGAGCCTGGGATGCATCTGGTTGTCACAGCACTGAAGACACTATGACCGTGAGTACCCATACCCTCTACCCTTGGCCTCAGGAGCTGTGTATAAGCTCAGCCCTTAGGCCTCTCTGCTCCCTTCCTGAGCTCTGCTAGTGTTGCCTGTCTCAAGTCCTGCTTGTGGTCCTGCCTCCAGGATAGACCTCAGGCCTGTGTGGTAGGTGGCTTATCTACTGGATGCACCCCTTAGACATGCACTGTAACTTGTGTCCAGTGCTGCCCTTGGCCCTATCTCTTTTTGCTCCTGACTGGAATCCTTGGAGAGACCTTGGATATAGTTCATCTCTTGTTTTGCCTGGGACTTGCCTGCTGTGTTTGTGTGCTGAGAGACACAACCCTGGGTGGGGAGGGAACCCCCTGTGCTGGGGTCACCCTTGGCTCCTGCCTTGCTTTCCCTTTGCACAGCCAGCCCTTGCTGCTGCCTGACATGGATTTCCATGGGATACAGCCTACTGTGCAGCTAGTAATGTGAGGAATTCTCCAGTAAAATGGCTTTCTGGTGTAAAATGCACTTTCTGCAAAATTAAACCTTGGCTGAAAAGCTATGATCTTTCTTGGAAGTTGAGATTCAGGCCAATGTGGCTGTAAACTTACAGGTGCTGTAGTGTCTGATGGGACTGCAATATAGGAAGGGCTAAAACAGGCCTCTTTGGACAAACATTTTTAAGTGCCTTTTTGTTCTACAGCAAAATAAATTATTGGTTAAAAAGACAATATTTTCAAGACTGTTTAGCTCTTGGGATTCCAGGAAATACAGATATCCTGCTTTTCACTCAGCTGCAGTCTGAAGTCATTTACATCCATCTTATGCTGCTTAGCTTCCAAGGTCTATTGAGATGACAACCCTCTCACACACTGCTGTGGACCACTGAGCAAAATTCTCTGCTGAGTTTAAGTAAATGCATAAATGATCTTCCTGGCGAGCAACCTCTTAAGCCCAGCTGGGTTACCTGTGCATTAAACCAGCCTTCTGAAATATCAGCATGGGCACATACGAAATGTCAGCTCCAGCCTGTGACAGTGCAGTTGAGCCCTCAAAGAGCCAAGGAGTGCAATTAGAGGAGCAGTTAGATGAAGCTGAAGAGCAACAAGATTTTAGGGGCTGTAGAGAACTAAGAGCTATGATCAGGTATGACAGTCATAATAAGAAAAGTGTATTTCCATGGGAGAAAGCCTCTCTAATATTACTTGATGGGGTTCTTCCTTGGAAATAATCAGCCTGAATCACAGCTCCATTATGGGATGGTTTTGCTGATGGGAAAGCAGAGGTCTGGGGTGGAAGCAGGACTCTCCTCCGTAAACAGTGCTGAAGATCAAAGCATGTTTTTCCAGCACTGATACAATGGAGGGAGCCAGCCTTGCGCTGGGAAGCGAAGCTGCTGGTGTTCCTCAGCACCGACAATCTGAACTGTGCCTTGTCTCTACTGCATTGTCACCCTCACTCAGATATTGGCTGCTATTTGGAAGAGAATTTTACTGCTTTCATTCATTAATTTATTTTTGCAGGAGGCTTGCATAGCCCTTTGCACTCAGACAGGAAAATCCACTTTTATACAGGATGAAATCTGGTGGTGGATCCATGAAATGGTTAGCTTTGTTAGAAATTATCTTCAGAGGCACAAGTGTTTTATTTGCTCTGTTTTTTTTCTTTTATGATCATGTTTTCAAAATGACTCCACCCTCTCTGTCCTACTCTTCCCCTGTGAAGGGGTCTCAAGCCAGAACATGTGGCTCTCTGGCCAGTGCCTACCTCAGCTGCAGTTTCTAAGTACAGAAACCATTGGGTGTTGAGTGTTGGCAGACAGAGAAGAAAATATACAGCCCATGTAGGAGTTCATGGTAATGGTCTCCTGTGATCTCTGGGTAGGCAAAAAGGAATTCACCTCTTCATCAGCAAGTGTCCTGCACACAGGAATCACTATGGCTGTGCTGTAGGCAAAGACCTCTGGTAACCTTTTACTGGCCTGTTCACCTTTGAAGTTCATCCTGCATCTCTGGTGGGAGAAGGAGTTATCTCTTCCAACCTAAATTATTTTGTGATTTTAATGACCTAGCTCTTGTCCTCTGGAGCTGAGAAGCCCATCTTAAAGCTGAACCCTCTGGCTGTCCACCTTTTGAAGGGGGTTTCTGCCCAGATAGAGCAGTATCTGGCAAGCCCCAGTGCCCTACAGGCCTAATTTTAGCTCACTGCTGCAGGCTGGCTTCCTGTCATGGGCCAGGAGAAGGTTAATGATCGTCTGGGCAGCTCTCCAAAACCAATCTGATGTTTATTCAGGATAACAGCATTGCAGAGGAAACCAAGCATGACCACCTTCCATGCACAGCTTACCCAACATGGCTCCACTCCTACACATGGCTCTACTGGAGGAGCTCAGGTTTGTCAGCTCTTGGAGGAGGGACCCTCTGCTCCTTCCCTAGATCGAGACAAGTCCTCTGCAACATTTCCAAACCTGCCTATGTCTTGACCTCTTAACCCAGACATGCTGTGTTTTGGCAGAAAAACACTTTAACAGGCTGTGGGGCTGTTTCAGCTGTGGAAACACGCATTCACCCATCCTGCTAAGATTTCATAGGACAGTCCATGCCACAAGCACCTTAGTTTGTTGGCCCACATGAAGGGAGGGTGTTCAGCCCTACTGCACCCTCCAGGTCCCTGCAATGCTAGGAGGAGCCGAGGGATGTGGGACAGTGCTCCTAGCCTGTTGGTGGTGGCATGGTGGGCCTGGATGTTGCAGGTCTGTGCTCCACCTGGATCTGGGATGGGTATGAGAGGAGGAAGGTTTGGTGCAAATTATCACATGAGGTTGTGGAGGGATGCAAGATAGCAGTGACTGTACCCTCTGGCAGAGGGCAGAGCCCATAATATGGCCTTGGGTGTTTATTCACCTCAGCTTCTGTTTAACAGCTTAATTTCAGCCATGAACTTACAGCCTTTTCTTCCCACCAGTGCAGCCCTTGCAGTTTTTCTGCCATGTCCTTGACACGACATGAATGGACATGCAGTGGACTCATCCCAAGGATACCTTGCACCTGTAGGGAGGTGAGTACACTGCTAACTTGGGGGTTCCCTTGGGTTACTCAGGGCTCCATGAAAGGTTTGGTTACAAGCCATAAAGCCTGAAAGCCTGAGATGTGATGCGCTGAGAGAATGTTTCTCCTCCAGCAATGAGTACTGACAGACATACATGGGAGCTCTTGATGCTTCCTTCAGGTTGGGGAAAAAAATTGAACAGATAGCAACCGATAGTCTTCTGTGAGAGCCCTGAGATGCTGGTACTGGCTTCACCATCAACAGTTCCAAAATAGCTGGTACTTGCTGGCTTCCCAGGCAGGCTCCCAGAGGGGTCATGAGAACATTTATTTAGTAGGGTCTCTGGAGAGTGCTGGGGATGTGCTTTCTCCTACCTGAAATGGTCATAGAGATGGCTGGGCAACCAGATGGCTGTATTTGTATGGAGCTGGTATTAATATCTCATTTGATTGTGTTTACAGCATGGTTAATGTGGCTCCTAGAGCAGGTATCTTTATTATGTTAATGCTTATTATGTTAAATCTAAATAGAACAAAGCTATGGCTCTACTGTGGGCTTGGCTGGTTAAACTGGGTGCCAGCCAGTGCTTTTCTCAAGGCCAGCTCATTTCCCACTGAAGTATGCTCATGCACTTGTGGGAATAAGCAAAGTCCATCTTTGTCCATAGAGGATGCTCAGCCACCGATATGAGGGACCATTGGATCTCCTCTGTGGTGCCAGCAAGACTAAAACCCAACCAAATGGCCTTCTACCCAAAAACATGTGGGTGGAATGAGAGAATCTTGGAAAAATGCATCATGTACATGCCAGGCTTCATCCAAGAAAACCTGGTTTTGCCTTGACACATGGTTAATCCCAAACTGCTGATGGAAAGGCGGCAGTAGGAGCTATTGGTGTATTAGCGTGGGCATGCAGCTCACAAAAGCCCTTCCTCAACATCATACCTGCTCCTCAGCATGGTCTGTGGCTAGTCTATGGACTCCTGTATTTCCCTGCTTGTCCAGAGATGTCTCCAAAAGATATGGAGAGGGGAACGGGAAGCTTTAGAGTCCAAGACAATAGAAGCAGGGAGCTATGCCAGGATTTGGATTGCCTGTCCTTTTCATAAACATTTCTTATGGAGGTTACCCAAGTTGAAAAAGCAAGTGAACCCAGAACATCCACACTCTCTGGAGGAATGGAATTTATCGTTAATAATCTACTGCTAAAAGGGTAACATCTGTTTTGGACAAACTGTAATGAGATTTAAACCCCAGGTGGAGGAAGGACTTCACAGTAATAAATGACTTTCTGTATGTCTAAATAGTTTTAATTTTTTTCCTGGCAGAAATAGCTGCTTTTCACCTCAGGCTTCTTTTTTGCCAGCTCTTTTTGTTTAATGATTGCTATTAATTTCCAGGGTGGCAGATGGATTCTAGCCTGGTGTAGTCTGAAATGAGGAAAAACATCCCATGAAGGTGTGAGCTTGCCATGAATGTGTACACAGGTCACACGTGCTGGTGGGACACCACGTGTGGGTGTTTTCTTTCAGGGGAACTATTGCTTCTCTGTAGCTGCTCCCCACCCCTGGGATGTTTTAACATCTCTCCCTCAGATAGGAAGGAGGATTAACTTTCCTGGTCACTGCTGATAGCTCTGCCTATTTAGACCTTGATTCAACAAAGCTGCTGATTTCAGGAAGGCTTTGGAAGGAATTCTAGCAGCACTTAAGTGCTTTGCTAAATCCAAGCTGAAGTGAGTTAGAGAGCAGCACGTGGTCTCCAGACCATGGGAAATGGTAAGAAGCTCCCTGCCCTGTCTGGGGGATGCCTGTTGCTGGATGCTGTCAGGCAATGGGAGATTCCTTCTTGGGCATGAAACACAGACATTTTTCAGTGCTTTTCCTGCTTTATTGTGATTCTTTATATATATATATATATATATATATATATATATTTTTATATATTTATATATAGTATGGGATGCCCCAAACAGGCAATCCTTCTCCATCCTCTGGCTGTGGAGACAAGTGTTTGCTGTTGAACCCAGTACACCCTGCCACAATCTCCTAGTGCCCCAAGGAGGACTTTCTTTATCCTCTCTGCCACCACCTCCTTCTCAAGGGGAAGTCCACTGACGAGCTAATCCCAATTAGTGCTAGGTGTGCTGGGGTGCCCTCCTTTCTCTTTCCCCTACTGTGGAGCATCTCTGGATTTAGCTTGGGATGTGGGTGTGCAGGATACATGGGTGTCCAGGTGAGGAGCTGGGTCCAGGAAACAAGGCTCATGATGGACCTCCACATGGCAGCACCTGCAGCCAGGTAGCTGCCCCAAGACAAGGCGTGGTGGAGGACAGGGGATGGAGGGAACGGTTTTGCAAGGGGACTGGGCAAGCCCCAGGGATGGAGGGAAGGGATAGAGATAGAAAGTGCAGCATCTCAGGTGATGTAGATAATCTCCTTTAATCTCTTGCTCAAAATAACCCAAAGTCAAGTAAAGGAGGGATTATATGGCCTAAGCCACTGTTATCACCGGGGTGTAACAGACTTAGTTTGCATCAGAAGGGTTGCTGAGGAGGAAGAGGAGCTGCAGCAAATAGTGGCCTGCTGGAAATGCCTCCTCAGCAAGTGTGACTGGGAGGGGTGAGGACCCTCCTGGGGTAGCTCAAGGATAGTGGGGGCTGCAGGGTGGGCAGCTGCTGACAGACTCAGGAGCCTGTGCAGGGACCTGGTTCCAGGCAAGAGACTGTCTGAAATTGTCCAACTTGTGGCCACTTGTCACCTTGGCATTACCGATAGGTTTATTCTTAGTGCCGGACCCAAAGCGCTTTACAGCCAGTAATTATCCTAATGGGGGATGCAGTGACCATCAAACCCATTGTACCGATGAGAAACAGCCCATGAGAAGGTAAATGACACCTCAGGTGCTAGGGCAGGGCTAGAGCAAGGTGATCAGTGCCCACCCTCCCTGCCCGGTTTTAATGGGTCTGTTCTTACATCCTCTCAGATGCATGTTCATGGCAACCATGAGGCACCGGTAGGCTGAAGGCATCTCCTGCCCTTTGCCAAAAAGCCACACCAAGGCTCAGCTGCTGTGCTGCTGCCAGATGAAGCTGAATTGCAGAGCCCTATTCATCAGCTCCTGGCGATGCCTCCAAGATAGCGGCAGCACAGAGACGGTGTGAAGTGGGATTGCAGTGGGGAGGGAGCAGCGCATGTTCATTTTAATGAGCTTGTCCCTGCCTAAAGGAGAGAGAAAGCGAGAGGCCAACCCAGTTTAATAAACTCTAGCACGCGGATTTAATCAGATGGATCATTGTTCCCCTGCACAGGGATGAATATATTAAAAAAGTGATTCAAACTTTTCCCCTTTGTTTTTCATTTGTATTATGTGCTATGGTGTGATAAAACATCCTGGGGCCAACTTGCAAGGCAATAAAAGAGACAGTGAAGGCGCAGACGATGCTGATCTGTGTGAGCAAGCCCAAGCACTGTAGGGAGGGAGGCTGCTGGAGAGCAGAACTTGAAGTGAGGGACTGTAGCATCCTCAGCCCCACACCAAAACCCCAGGGAAGATGTGGTTATGGGGTCTGACCTACCATCAGCTCCTTCTCAGGCCTCCAATGCTAAGCCTTGACGGTGCAGCAAGGTTGTGATCTGAGATGACTAACAGGAGTCTAAATCCAGTGTTAAAAGCTGTCCCTGGTTGAGCCTGACCTCCATCTCACTACAGAAATGTCTGTGCACAAGCATATCCCCAGGAGGGAAAGAAGGTCTCCCCTAGACCCCCGCTTTCTGCAGGACACCAGCTAGGTTGATGTGCTGGTGTTTCTTTGAGGTTAGATGGCACTTGCCTTCAAGGGAATGGTGCAACAGGACAAAGTTTCCTCTGGAGTCTCCCCTACTCCTTACCAGGAGTCACTTTGTCACTACCTTTCCATTGCATCATCCACCAGGCAGCTAGGAGTGGGGTCCTGGGTGTTGCTTAATTAATTTAGAGAAACTAAACGGCTCTGGCTGCAAAGCTGCAAACTGTTGTGTGCATGGCAGCAAGGCGAGGGCTGTGTTGTAGGAGCTCACTGGCTGAATGCCACAGCCCTGTGCCTCTGCCTGTCCCTGGGGACAGTGGGCATTGAAACCAGGCATGGGACCATCTTGACCCAGCACAGCAGAGAGCAAAATGGGTCTGCAGGCATCATGGGTAGGACTGCATCGGTGTGTGCAGGGCTCTGGGCTTGCAAGTCTCTTGCTACGTGGGTGTGAATAAAGCCAGCTTAAGCAAAATAGTCTTTTGTACTAAATCCTGGTCAGACCACCTGGATCTGTGGCCAAGGACAGACCTTAGGGGCCTCCAACAGAATTCACCTCCTTTGCCCTCCCCAAGCTCGCTGTCCTTGGCTGAGGCACAGGCTTAATAACCTCCAGCCCTTGCTCTGCTCAGTTTTTTCTGGCCAGTCAGGCTGTGTCCCACCCCGAGACATGAGGAACTGGCTTTCCAAGGCTGGGACAGGGCACCTGGCTGGATCTTAATCACTCTCCTTAACATGAAAGCCAAAGCTGTCCAGCTGCATTGGTGCATGGAGCACAGACAGCCTCCCTGGCAGGTTATGGGGGGACATTTGGCGAAAGACTGCCTGGAGGCATTTTTGGCAGGGAGCTACTGGTCCCCCTGCCACGGAGCAATGCTGATAGGTTTGCAGCCCTGTCCTAGGATAGAGGCTGAGCTTGTGGTGACAACGCAGGCACTGCTCTTGGCTTGGTCCCCACCTTCCTTTGGGATGGATCACTTCCACCAGCAACTGCGGGGCAATGGTAGTGTTCAGAGGAGGGAGAAAAGGTATCTTATTTGGAACGATTGCTCTAAATTGTGTCATTGACCTGTTCACTGAAAAGTCACTCACGGCCACTTGGTGTTAAATATCACAGTCTTCGGCTTCTAACACACCCCCGTGCTACCGCTTCATTACTTTATCCATTACTGTTTATAGGCACTAATAAATAATCCTATTTTCATTCCTACTATTGTTTAAGTGGTCATTAATTGTGGTTTATATGCTGTCTTTGTGTATTTGTGTACGATAGCTTCTTCATGATTCCTTGATTAACTGTGATTGATTGTGTATTTTAAAATCAATTAAAAGTTTCAACACTAAAAGGTAGAGTCTTCAGCAGTAATGCTCTGAGACATTGCCATTTATAACGGAGCTATTATAGTGCTGGGATCCATTAGTGTGACAAGCTGTGATCTTTATTTTCCAAATCTATGCAAATACATACATACATGTGAGTATATCTGTGGCTCTCTTGTGTGAGCTACATGGCTGGAGGAGGGTGTATGGGAAAGAGAGTCAGCTTCTCACAGGCCTGCTGGACCACATAAGGTGGGTTGGCTTTTGTGGACAGCCAGGTAGCACTCGCTCCCTTCCTTGAGATGCTAATGTAAGGGCTGAGTCCCAGGACCCCATACTTTCCTTGCTGTCATGATCGTGCTACGTATTCATTTTCTATTTGTGAAGAGGAGCTGGTTGTTAATACCCTCCACTGAGTGGAGCCACAAAAAGGGATGTGTGCTGCATTTAGTGAATGTATCTGTGCCTTGATGGGGTGGAGGTGGGGGCTACATGGGAGGATAGAGGTGACTGTGAGGGCATAGGTTTGTGGCTGATATGATGGAGGAGGAATAGGAGGAGGGACAGCCACTACCTGAGCATGTGCTGGAGTACAAATCTCTCTGCCCTATAACATCATGCTTGTATTATACCAGGCCTCAGGCCCTCATATTGCTGTTGTGCTGGGAAAAAGTGTGCGTCCAGCACCAGAGCAGGAGGAAATGGGGTTAACGCACTGCTCTCTTTGTGCTTCCTGCCTTGCCCTTTAAATCTGAATCCTGCCTATGCCTCTGTGTGCACCAGAGCATCTCTGCCTGAGCAACTTCTATTGTGGACAGTGAGTTAGGGGTGAGGACACTACATAAGAGAGTTTGTGCAGGTGCTCTGAGGAGGGGGGGAGCAAAATCCCCAAGGAGCCAGCAGGAAATTGGGCCTTTGTAATTGATCCCCTACTTGTCTCCCCATCCTCCTGGATGTCTGCCTGCAACGAGCAGGGCCCTCCCAGCCATCTGCCAGCTTGGGCAGAGGATTCCTGTGAGCTAATCTGCTCAGAGACTTTTGTCACCCACCCCTTGCCCAGCTGCATGCTGCAAAAAATGCCTCAGTGCCCCCAGTGCAGCTGCTGGGAGCGCCCCTTAGGGGAAATCATCTGTCTTGTTAAATGATGGGGGGACCATTTTGTGTAAACCCTGGAATGGGATCACTCTGTTGTATTAACTCTCCTGCTCGCATTGATGTTAATGAAATAAAGAAATATAATGGTTCCAGTCTTTTAAACTTCTTATAGCTTGATTTGCATAATGGCCACCGCTACCCTGAACAGGAACAGATCTGTCGAAAAATATTGTTCCAGCCCTCTATCACTCAGCTCGATGGAAGGCGCAGATTGGCCCACAGGGGCTGGTTTTTGCTGATGGAGTGGAGTTTGCCTAGTGCCGAACATAAAAAGCTAAAATTAGGACGCAATCCAATATTGTAAAAAAGAAATTGGTTAAAAGTTATAGATCAATAACTGTTAACATTACTCTATTTTTCAGACAGATCGTGTTTACTGCTGCTGGTGACGTGGAGGCAGGCTCCTTCCACTGCTGAAGCAACTACGTGGTTCCCCCTCGGAGGAGCCTGTGGCTGCCAGTTGAGGCTCAGCTCCTCTTAACAGCCATGCAAGCTTACTAGAAGTTTGTCCCCCTCCCTCCAGACTGTGTAAGGTTGGTCAGGGCTGTATCCAGGGCCAGGTGTCAGTCCCATCTCCACCTTCCGGCATGACCCTCAGCATCAGGCTGTGAGCCTGGGAGAGATGCTGGTGCACTGGGAGCACCCCTGTGAGACAGATCACGTCTCACTCCTCAGAGCCCCAGATGTCCTCTCCTTGATGCCCTAAAGCAACCCTACTTGATGCCTTGGATTGTTACTCCTTGATTACCTAGACCTCTGCTCCTCCATGCCCTTGATCACTGCTCTTTGATTATCTAGATCTCTGTTCTTTGATGCCCTGGATCTCTGCTCCTTGATTACCTATATCTCTGCTCCTCCATGCCCTACATCTCCTTGATTATCCAGATCTCTGCTCTTTGATGCCCTAGATTTCCTCTTATCAGTGCCCTAGATCTCTGCCTGCTGCAAAGACTGTGCCTCTCCCAGCAGAGGATTCCTGCAGTGCCTCCAGCTCGCTGAGAGAACCTGCATGCTTTCACCCCTGTGGAGAGCAAGGTCTTGACATGTGTCTATCCCAACTATGACATGAGATAAGCATCCCTCTGCTCCACCGTATGCATTTAAACCATGGTGGCCACACAGCAGGGATTGTCTCTCTCCATCAGTGTGTGTTTAGGGTGTGCAGCCCCAAATGCTCAGCTACAATTACGGGGACAGGGGAGCTGGCTGAGCATCACAAGCCACTGTGATGTTGGCCCATCTGCCCCCAGTGACCTTGGTCTTGCCTCCAATAGCTCATTACAGCCTGCCTTTGATCACTTGCCTCTCCCCCTCTCTGTACTTGGAAACAGAGAGCTTTCCTGACCGATATAATCAAAAATGGACATTTTTATTTCCAAAATATACAATGTAATTAGAACTGCGAAAGGAGAGAGCAGCCAGTCCATAAAAACACCCACTCTGCGACAGCCTCTGTCCTGACTCTGCAGGAACTGGGAACAAAAGGCTCCTGGTTTTCAGTGGGAACAGGTTTCCCAAGTATTGGGAATACCCCTCAGGTCCTACCCAAAAATGGATTCTTCCACAGCACCAGAAGGGTTTGGTGTGGACATGGCCTCACCTGCGGTCAAACGTGCTTTGTTGAATTGAGACCCTTTGCAAGCATGGAATGAACAGCTGCAACCAGCAATGCAGAGGCCCTCATCTAAACCATCACCAGGTAAACGCACCTTCTGATTGAATGGTTGAACAGCCCACTGTAACCCGCAGTCTTGCTAACACACCCGCTGAACTGTGACCATCCCCAGTTTTCCAGGGCCCTCTCCTGGCAAGCAGGTCCATCTCATGGCATGTTTGCATCCAGCTACGGGCTTTGGGCAGGGACTGCCTAACAAAGCAAGGCCCAGTCGTTCCCATCTCCTCAGCTGCCCCATGAAACAGCTGACAACTTAAAAATTGATGGGGCTCATTTCCTGCCTCCGTGCACCAGCTCTGCCATTACCAGCAATGTCCACATTAATTACTATCATAACCCAAGTACCTTTGCGTGCGCTCCCTTGCCTGGAGAACCTGTCCCAGCAGTGACCTGCATTTCTCTTCCCTTGAGACCCTTCCCATGACTGGGACTTCCAGCACTGCTGCCTGCAGGAGAATAAAGCTGATGCTGGGATAGCCCCAGGGGAAGAGGCCAGGCAATCAGACAGGTCTGCTGACAGGTTGTCTCTGGCCAGGAGCAGAGGCTTACCTGGAGCATGAGGATTTCCTTCTCCTTCTTGTCTCACTGAACAGCAGCATTGGTCCTGCCCCCATCTCTGTGGCCTGGGCTTTTCCACATTGCATAAATGATTTGGGAGCCAGAGACTGACTCCATGGCTGGGTGGTGGAAGTGCTTCTCCTGGGACTGTCTGGAGTCCTCATATTGAGCCCCTTTAGATCTGATGCCCAGGGACCAGCCTTCAGCTTTCCACTAGTGAGTCCTTCTTAACAGAAATCTCCAGTTTCTAAGATAAAAAAACTAGTAATGGAAAAACACCCGTCTCACTCTAAACACAGCTCCTGAGGGATGGGGACAGGCCATTCTGGTCTGCTTTTCAGTGCCCTGTGGACTGCAGAAAATTACAAATCTCATCTTTTTTGCTTAAAATGCTGCTTATCCAGTGTCTTGGAAAGATATAAGCATGTCTTGGACCATGAAAGGGTCAAAGGAAAGAGATAAACCACTAGAAATCATGAGGCAATGGGCACGAGCAACTTAAAGGATCATCAATAAAGCCTCTTCAGCATGGACTGAGTAGCATCAAAGCCAGGTATCACACAGCCTAGTCAAAAGCCTGACAAAAACTGTACTTAATATACATAAACACACCAAAATCAGGACCTGGAGGAGACTGACAAGTACAAGAGAATACAACCTTCATTCTGGCTACTTCATTCCTGCCTTTTACTGTTCACCTCAAAACCTCATGGGAAACACCAAGCCTACAAACAATCGGCAGCAGTTTCCTAGAAAAAGGTCTATGCATTATAGTGGGTCAGGAGCTGAACATGAAGAATCAGTGTTGCATCAAGAGGCAGACGGTGCCCTGGGATATACAAGCTGTAGTGTGTCCTAAAAGACTCACAAAATCACCTTTCTCGTCTCTTCAGGGCTGGTGAGGCCTATGCTGGAGTAGATTCTGGTATTGGCAGCTCATATCAAAAAGAAGGTGGTGCTGCTGCAGGCAGCACAGAGGAAACAGAATGATCAGAGGTCTACAAGACATGACCTACAAAGAAAGATTGAAAGAATTGGGTTATTTAGCCTAAAAGAGATGATGGAAGAAGAGATGTGATAACAGTCTTCAAGTGCTTAAAAGGCTGCTGCCAAGGGGAAGAGAATAATCTGTTCTTTATGTCCATGGTGGACAGGACAAGAAATAATCGGCTTAAATTACTGCAAGATAAATCAGGTTAGACAGCAGGACAAAAACGGCTCGTGGAGCATGGCAGTGGGTTACCTGTGAGGTGGAGGGGGCTCAGTCACTAGAAACACACAAACACAAACATGCCAAAATATTCAAAATTAT
>JAVSBS010008050.1:55351-85442 GCA_033124195.1 Coracias cyanogaster | reverse complement strand
GGGGACAGGTTGGCAAACATCTATGGGGACAGGGGATATGCTGGGGCAGGACTGACGGTACCTTCAACATGATGTCTGGTGCTCTTGGATTGTCCAAAGCGAGATCATCCTGCAGTAATCATACAGCTGGATGGATGAATCCCAGACACTTCAGATTGTGACAACTTCCAACATAACAAAATTTGATTTTGTGGCAGATTTGGGGCACAAGTCAACATTGTGGGTTATTTTCCTTGCAGTAAAGAAATACTTCAATACTTTTTTCCCCCATCTCTTTCAGCCACTCTATTACAACACAAAGCAGAGCATCCCAGCCACGCCACCTGGGAAAGCTGAAAAGACACCATCCAAATGAAACCTGTTTGATAATGTCCTTGCTGAAAACATCAATGAAATCAATTATATGGAGTTGAATCACCAGTCTGAGTGAATAGACTTGTCTTGAGATGTTTTTCAACCAGCTCAAAGGACTGTTGCTACCAGAGAGGCAAAAATAAAATTTAAAAAACGGTTCCTTCTGACCCAGGTGTGACCACACTGGGCAGCAACCACTATGCCAGTGTGGGGGATCTACCAAGGTGCTCAAGAGCAGTTCAATCTACTTCCACTTGGCAGCACCTCTACCGCACTGCTGAGCATGCACCTTTGTGCTAAAGATTAAGAAATTCTGCATTCTCGCAAGGAATTATTATTATTGCCCCTGGATTCCAAGAGCAATCCTTTATTTTAAAACCTGCCTTCTAGTTCATTTTATATTTACCCGTAAAATCTTGGCCAGGGTTTCTGAGAGTTGCGGTCTTTTGGAAAGACCAGTAAGTGAAGCTGACTCAGCAGAAGCTAGCTTGATTTAAGCAGTGACTATTGGACTTTATACCACTCCTGGGCAGGGTGGAAAATAAAGCAGCAGAAACTGGACTCTCCCCTGGCTTTGTTGTCTCCACAGGCTCTTGTCTCCGTGCAGCAAACCCTGCTGATCACCCGCAGGGCTGGGGCTGGTAAGTGGAGGCGAGCAGAAGGGAGCTGGCAGACTCCCTGCTGTGTATCCCGTATTCTGTTGACTTAAAGTTTAATACAACTGAGATGAGAGTCAAAAAAAAGAGAAGAAAAAGGAAGAAATAATGAAAAAAAAATCCAAACCCTGTAAGCTATTAATTTTCAGCCTCACTGCCTGGCATCAGTCTCAAGGATGGGACTGAAGATGCAACTAATATTTAGTTTATTATATCATTCTGGTTCCCCCCGGGATGCTCTGGGACAGGCAAACCCTGCCCAGGGGAACATGGTCCCAGCTCCCTTCCATACCACAACAGGGGCACATCAGGACTTGGACTCATTTTAACATAGCCTGAGGAGCTGAACCTGCTCCTGTCTTTCTTTTCCCACGTTGCAATCGCCGTAGTTGTGCCTGTGGTACCGCCTGGCTTCCAGACATGATGGTAGCATGTCTTGCTTTTCATGTTCATTGCTGTCCCAAGCAGCTCTTGCCTGGTAGATGACTGTCTCCTCCACAGCACTAGAGCCTGGCCTTTGGCCTCAGGCTCTCCTCCTCATCCAAGAGCTGGAAGAATATGGGTCACAGAGGATGGCCAAGCTACAACACCAATGTAGCACTGGGGATTGCAGCAGGATCCTGTCCCAGGTGGCTCAAGTTTCCTTTATTTCAAGGAAAAATTCATTTTAGGCTCAAGGGAAAAACAGAAGAGTGCTGAAAGTTGACCATCTTCTCATACCTTGGAAAGTGTCTACTTCTGATGTCCTCACTGTTATGAGGCATTTGAGTGACAGCCAAGCTATGAAATACGGCCAAGGCTTTTTGAATTGACAGCTCATTCCATGTACAAGCAAAGCCTGAAAGACAGCCCAGAGCCGCTTAGCAAGACCAGGGTAATAACTAAGTACACAGCAGAAACTTAATGAGAAGACCAGTATCTCCTAACTCCAGCTTCATTCAGAAAGCCAAGAATACAGAAGTGAGTCAGTTTGTGACCGATGGCCATAATGAACATGCCAATGGAGATGCCCAGAAGGAATACCACAAGTTGGCAAGGTGGCAGTTGCATTCATCAGCTCAAACAAGAGCTGGTCATCCATAATCCAGCAGTATCAAAGACCAGTACTTCAGCTCCAATATTATTTCCACCTTTAAAGTATGGATGGGAATGCTTGAAATGTGCCAGCAGCCCCAACAGATGTGTCACTGCTGCCGAGAGCCAACGCTGGACAGTGATCCAGGAGTTTGAAATGCGATTAGTTAATTACAGCAAATGCTGAGGATCATAATTTGAATCATGGGGATTCAAAGCTCCTCAACTCTCAAGTCCTCTGGAGAAGATGGTGACCATGTGCCTGGTACATGCAGTGGTAATGACAATAATGTCCCGTTGAAGTTAGGCAGCCCCAAACCTGCATTTTGGGCACCCTACACCTGGGGCTGGAGATGGGGAGCAGCTTGCTCTGGGCAGCGATTTGGGGGCAGCTCTGGCAC
Organism: Coracias cyanogaster; assembly: GCA_033124195.1. Lineage (NCBI taxonomy): Eukaryota > Metazoa > Chordata > Aves > Coraciiformes > Coraciidae > Coracias > Coracias cyanogaster. The sequence continues at coordinate 82,957 of JAVSBS010008050.1, read as the reverse complement.
AAGCCAAAATGTGGTGCCTGTTGAGTTTGTACATCAGGGACAAGACGCAGGACCTTGCTGTCTCCTCCACACGTGAGGTTTGTCTCCAGCCTGCCAGCATGAGCATAAAACCACAAGGCAACCCGCCAGCTCCCATCTTTCCCATGGGAGCTGGGAAGGAGGATGGAATATGTGCTGAGAGTCCCCAGTAAATCAAGCCCATTCCCCTTCACTTGCAAGAGCACCCCATCAGCCATGGCTGTCACTGCCGATGGGGGTTCACCGCCACCACGCCGATCTCCATGGAGATAGCACAGCGTTATCTTTGCCCTGCCGCTCATGCTGACGCTGCTGTATTTACCAGGGAGCGATTTGTGTGGGGAGATAACTGCCCCTCAGGATGGCATCCTGCCTTCCCCTGCACAAAGCAGTGGGACTCTCAGCTATCACGGGGCTCTGATATACCTCCTGTGGGGAAGCGCTGGGTCCAGGGAGGAGTTTGCTCACCCCAGGGTGGCCTATGATGTGGTGGCTGCAGGGAGAGAAGCAGTGAATCCCCAGTGAAGACCTTCTTTTTTCTTTTTCCTTTTGAAGGGGAAATGGGGTGATTTGAACCCTGTGGGCCTCTGAGAGTTGTGCAGCTATTCATGTAGCAGCTAATGGAGCTCACTCAATCCATAAAGATTTTAAGTCAGGGGTTTGATGTTAATTATGGACCAAAACATTTAATAGCCCGTTACACTTCCACGAGGCATTTTTTTAATTAAAAAATGATGTATTGCACAAAAGGGGGGAAAAGGAAGAGGAATAATTGAAGATTGTTTTATTCCAGAATGACCCAAAGCCAGGAAGGCAGCAAGGAGCCAGCGTGTCAGGGAGCGTGATGGCAACACCTCAAGCTGGACGTTGAGCTGTGGGAAGCCAGGGAGGGACCAGTCTCATCCCACCGGGAGAAGGTGCCCAAGAAAGTGCAGAACAGCCTGGCCAGAGGCACATAGGTGGGCATCCAGGTCAGGCTTTTGGCCATCAATTGCTTGTGCTGCGGAAGACTTTGTTTCAAGTCCCTCTTTCTGAATCTCTGTCAGCTGTCTCTCAGGAAAGGTGGCTAAACCCCTAGGGTGGAAATCAGTCTGGAACAGGTCAGGGATGAAGAAAATCTGATGTATCTCGTTCTGATGCTACCCTGGTTTTCATTCAATATTTAAAGACAAGTTTGAGCAGGGGCTGGCCTGAGATGCATTCAAATAGTCTGTGCGAAACGAAAGGTCTTCAGCAGAGCAAACCAACATTTCCCCTGCCTTGGGCAGTGCCTGTCGGCTGGTGATCAACAGAGCAGTGGGGCAGCAAGCGAGAGCCCTGGAGGAAGCAGCTCTGGGTAGGCGGTTGTTATTTAGCTAGCTGAAGACACGAGCAAGAGAAGTGGAATGGAAACGTGGCCCAGGGCTACCCAGGAAAAGTTAAGGTGGCTGCTTAAGAGTGGAAGTAGCAGGAGTATGAACCCCAAGTCCCTAGGCATGGACAGACTTGTCCAAGTCCTCCTGCATCTCCAGCTCTGCGCCTTGCTGTTGTTCACTTCCCCCAACTCCACAATGGGAATAATATTATTCCCTCCTCACAGGGCTTTGAGATGCTCAGTTACTATGGTGATGGGGCCATAAAAGTACCAAAGATAGCAAGAACAATAATAATATCAGACATGGTAGGAGCCAAATAATTGCATTTAGGGCACACACGCAACACAGAAGGGAGAGCCACCTCCATGCACCACAGCTCTTAAACCCTGAAAACAAAACTTTTTTTATACCAGTGGGCTTGAAGCCTACTTAAAGGGCTAATTTCCAATTCCTGCAACACCCACCCAAATGCAAGGAGAGGCCGCAGCTCCAGGGCTGGTCCTACCTCTGCCCAACACCAGCCAGGAAGAGGGGGGAGCAGTAGGCCCGAAGGCCCATGGCCAAAGTAGAAATCAAATGTTCCTCACACCAGTGCTGTAACACAAAGTCCCTGCAGATGTTCGGCCGCCGCATTGTTTGACCAGCTGAGCATTTTGCCACCCAGAGTGGTGAGCGTGCCCAGCACAATGCCGCTGACAGCCTCCTCCTTTGTCTCTGTGGAGCATAGCGCTCGCCTCATTATTTTTTTTAATTTATGGGTTTTTTATTGAAAAAAATGTATAACATCTGCAGCTGCTTAATAACACCTGTGCACAACAAGGCTGCTTTTCAACAGCGATTGTCACAGCAGCCTTGTCTGGGCAATGCTGAGCTGGTGCTACGTGGCCTCTTCTGAACTGCCGAGGCAGGAATGATCCTTGGAGGGCACATAATTAACAGGCAATGCAAAACAAGATGCCGTGAAAAAAAAAAAAAGAGAGACGTCCCTTCTAACAAGGGGAAGGCTTGGAGATGAGCAGGTAATGAGTTTGTAATATCTCTTCCAAAGAAGTGCCTGCTGGCACTCACATAGAGAGCTGGGCTGCCAACCCAACTCTGCTGTTATGGCCAGGGGAGGTGCAGAGGGGGTTTGGCCTTTCCATTAGCATTGTGGGCATGTTTGCACCCCAGCTCTAGCCCAGGAGCTGCCTGATCCCTGCTGAGGTCATTGGCAAGGCTCATCTCCACCCTTACACCAGCCCTTTACAGCAACCTGTGCTGCCAGCAGTGATTTACTACGCTCGTGTTCACTGAGCCCGAGGGGGCTCTTGGCAGGGCGAATGCAAACTGCCCTTCTGCCATTTACACGGCAGCTCTTTGATAGCTGTGGGCACCCACCATGTGCCTCTGTGCTCTAACAAACATTTGCACATTTGCAGTATCCCATATGCAGGCTGGGAGATGTCACCACCTGTGCTACTGCACGAAGCATAGGGAGCCACTGCAGCACTGGCTTTGCAAGCCTGCCAGCTGTGGACCTTGCCACAGCGAATGCAGAAGGCAGCAGACACCCCTGGATGGCCAAAAGCCCAGAATCCATCTCCTTCATCATGAGGTCTGGAGCCACAGCATACTCCAGGTAGTTTTCACCATGATTAAGAGGATCCTTAAGCTCATTGCTGGTGTTACCACCCAAATCCTCATGGTTTTGACAGCCTTGAGTGCAGTGCTACCAAAAGTTGTCTCCTTGCAGTATCTCCTAGGGTTTGCCGAGCGGGTGCTGGCTATACCAGTTTGGCTGTTGAGAAAGCGCAAGGCAGCCTTGGAAGGCTTACAGGTGCCTTGTACATTGATACATGCTCATGTCAAAGCTGCTGGTAGCATTAGTGAGTGAGGAGCAGCGGGGACACAACTTTGGCTGTGCCCAGGCTGAGGTGTGTTACTTGTAGGAGCCTCCCTGCACAAAGCCAGAGGAGTTTTTATCCACTTCTCACAGCTCTGGGCAGCTCAGGCTGCTCTGAAATCCTTCTTCCCACTGTAACTTGGTAAATAAATAAAATCCTGTTCCCTGCTGAGCATGGTAGGAAACAGGGCTACTGGGGCTGCAGACAACCAGTCTTCCCTGGGCTTTTCCAGGGCTGGCGAGTAGGAAGCAGGGGCTGGCAGAGTGGTTTGACCAGGGAATAGGAGCAGCAGTGCAAAAATTTCAACATCCAGCCCTCTGTCACAGCAGCTTGGTTACACCCCTGTGTAATATGGGGTATCTGAGCAGACGCCCTCCTTGCCCATCCCCGGTGCAACCCCTGTGGCGCCCCACTTCACCACAGCGAGCTTCAATGCCAGCCCCCTCTCTCACTCACAGATTCAGGCTATGAATTCCCTTCATCTCTCAGAGTACATTAAAAAAATCAATGTAATTAAGCAGTGAACATTAATTATGATCAAAAAATGCAATTGAGAGAGGATTGATCTGGAGGAGAGCTGCAGCTAGCCACCAAATTAGGATCTTAGAGTGGTTTGGGTTGGAAGGCACCTTAAAAATGATCTAGTTCCAAGCCCCCTGCCATGAGGAGGGACATCTTCAACAAGACCAGGTTGCTCAAAGCCCACTCCAACCTAGCCTTGAACGCTTTCAGGGAGCTGACATACACAAACTTTCTGGGCAACCTGTTCCAGTGTCTCATCACCCTCACAGGGAATAATTTTTTCCTTACAGCTAAACTGAATTTAACTTCTTTCAGTTTAAAGCCATCATCCCCTGTCCTATCACAACACACCCTTGTAAAAAGTCCTTCTCCAAAAGCCCAGGCAGTGGGCCTGAGGCCATGGGCATGTATGGCCAGTCCAAAGAGCAGAGAATCCTTGGAGACACCTGGCTTGAACATTTTAGTTTCTGGTTTCTTTCATTGGCTTTTCCAGCTTGCAGTGTAATTCAGTCAGAAGAATGGATGAATGTAAAGTGTGTGTAGATATATCTAGGTGCCCCTGGTCATGACAGTCACATCTTGAAAGTTTCAGCATGATCAGGTATGTAGTCACCACAGCTACATCAGAGGGAGGGGTGGTGCACACCCATCTCAGATGGTACTGTAAGATACAGGAACAACTCAACCTGGTCATTTGCTCACTGCAAAGTCATGCTCATCTTCATCTTCTTCCCAAATCTTTGACTCCTAATAGGCTCTTTAGGTGTCTCCACAATGGATGGAAATGTGGTCCAACAGCAGAAGAAACATGGAGCAGAAGTGTGGCTGGGAGCACCTTGCTGATGTGTATGAGGGACACCACTGGCAGGACCCTGGGTGGATGGTGGGATAAACTGGGCACATTGCCCTTTCAGCACTGGGAGGTTGGCCATGAGCTGGTATGGCTGGTAAGAGAACCTGAGACAACAGGAATTGTCTTGCTTGTCTCAGCCTGGCAACCCCAAGGACATGGCTAATCCTGCTTTCGGTGCTCTTGAAACCTCATCCCTGCAGTGGGAGAGAGAGACATTTTCATGGAAATGACCTCCATGCAGATGCTTCTTCAGTTGGTTGTTGAAGCCCTGCAGGGAACAAGGCTCCCACACACCCTTTAGAGCCTGCACCAACTCTCAGCCAACCTTGCTCTTAGGAAGCTTTTCCTGAGCATCTAACCCAAGGCCTCATGGCTGCAGCTTAAGCCTATTACAGCTTGTCCAACCCTCAACCAATTGATCACCGTCATTTTTATAACTGCCTTTTCCACGCTGGATGAATGTTACACATTCCTCTGCCTTCAGTCATCTCTGTCCTGGAGCACAAACCCAGCTCCTTCAGTCCATCTTCTCAGGGCATGTTTTCCAAATTCTCTGAACTCCCTCAATTTGTCTGAATCTCTCTTAAAGCTGTGATGCCCAAACCTGGAGATATATGTCTCCAGCTGATGCCTCACTTGCACTAAATAGAGCCAAATAAATTACCTTGCTGTCTTCTGTCTGAAACTATTAATACATCTGTGGGCAAGATGTGCCTTTTCCTTCCCTTCCAAAATCACCAGGTTATTGTCTGCTGCTCAGTTTGAGGGCTGCTCCACTGCTCAAGCCTCGGTCGCTCTCCTGCTGCCTTACCAGTTCCTCCCCATCTTATATCTGCAATTTTGATATCACCTTCCTAAGTGAAATGCTTTGCACTTGACTTCATTGAATTTCAGTGTATTGATTTCAGGCCATTTCTCCAATTTATCAAGATCATTTTGCTCTGAGAAATCTTGCAGCAGTTTGTCTTGTATCTGCTCTGTTGACAAAAGGTCTTTAGTCCTCAGGGCTGTCAAGCCTGGACTCTGCATTAGTCCTTGAAATAGTCAGAAAGAACCACGTGTGAGGCGTTGGGAAAGGGGAGGATGCAGGTGTCAGGCTGGCTCACACAGAAAGAGCCCCACACTGCCATGTCAGCCAGGCAAGGCAAGGAAGCAACAGGAGGAGATGGAACAAGCAGGATGGAAATGTTAACGGGCTCTCGAGGGTGAGAGCACGGATACCTGCTGAGAGATGCTGGGATCCTGCTGCAGCCCTGGGGATGGCTCTGGAACCAGGAGGATGGAGGGGAGATGAGCACTGGGATTTAATGCTGCCTCTTTCTTTTCAGGTCAGCGTGTGATGAGTTGCCCTGTTCCCAGCTGAGGGTTCACCAGCAGACTAGGAGAAGCCCTGCAGCACTGGGCATTAATGGCACTATTTGGGGACAGAAAAATCTGAGCTAAGACAGAGATAGAAGTCCATCAGGTGTACACAGACCAAGTCAGATGGTTTTACTTTTATTATTATTTTTATTATTGTTGCCTAGATGGTGAAGTGTTCCACTGTTTAAGGTACGGAATGAGGCTTGGGAAGCCACTGCTTGTCTCAGGGTGGAAGAAGCAGCTCCTAACCCTTCTGTTTAGTCATGCTGAAGAAACACAAGGCTTTGGGGGAGCATTATGGACCTACAACAGCAATCACCTTCCCATTGCTCTCTCCTCCCTCTGCTTCTCCTATCAGCTTGCCAACAGCACCTTCCCCTCCTACACCCTAGCAAGAGCTGAAGTTCAGTCATCAATTACCCAGGTACTGGGAGAGCTGAGAGAAGAACTGAGAAAAGCACCTTCTGCAGAGCTGCCTCCTGGTAAGTTCCTGTTCTTCCATAGAGGGCAGGTGAAACAGATGAGCTTCAGGTGCAGGCATAGCAGGAGGGTTGGGGAAAGCATTGGGAGAGAGATGCAAACAACCCTGGGGAGGGGGTAAAACAGAGGTGTAATGGAGAGGCCAGAACTGCTTGGGAGATAGCAGCAAAAATGGATTCAAGGGAGAGATGGGAGAGCTCCTCCAGGTGTAGAGACCATGGGGAAAGAAGAGAGAAGAGGAACGAGGTTCAAGTGAAGCCCCAGCAGCCATAGGAGCTCACCCTGGCCCTTAACATGGTAATGATGCAGACACAGACGTGTGATAAGCCCTGCTCTGCACACACTTTAAAATCTAAGTAGCTTATGAATAAGTAATAATCCCTTATTCCCAGTACCATAATCTATATTTAATTAAGAAAATAACTAAACGGTGGCAGTAAAAGGGGATGTGTGGGGAAATGGAAACACTGTTAGATAAGATGCAGTAAGAAAGGAAACAAGCAACAACCTCAGCATGGCAGAGGCAGCAGAGCCACAGCCTCCAACTTGTCCATGAACTCAAGGCAACCTGGCATGCAGAAGACCTGTCTACAGCAAAGTCTTCCACAAGCAGCTTCTTGGGTCAACAGGTGATCTGAAGGTTGGCCAACATAGTCATCCACATGCAAGTGTGAATTTTCCCTCCTGTTCAGTACTGATGGTGATGATGGATTGTGCATGGAAAGCAATGCCCCAATAAGCCAAAGCAGCCCATGGTCTACATGGGAGCATACAACAGCACCCAAAGCAGTGCCTTCAAAGCTGCTACAACAAGCTGTTTGGTGCCTGCATCTTACGATGTTCCTGTGCTAAAACATGCTTGGCCAGGATGCTCCAAATGTCTCATCTTGGCAAATGAAAGCAAGCCCTGCTAGCTGACTAGCACTCAGGGCTGGCATGCCAGAGTAATTCATGCTGTTAGACTGGAAGGGGCTATGCCAGACCAACACTGGGCCAATGCCCAAACCATGCAGAGATGTTCTTATTACACACGCAAGAGCTTGTCAGCCCAGGCCGGTACCTATAGCAGTACTCTGATGGATCCCTTAATGCACCCCTGGGACCACCATCCTTCTCACCATCACCTCAGCACCCCCGTGGGTGTTAGCCACTTTTCAAAGGTCTTTGCCACCTTGGAGCCGGTGCCAGGCCAAAGACCAGAGTTTGGCTTTTCTCCTGGTCTCTGTGCTGAGAGCGCTGTGGATGGTGCTGATGTCAGCTCTCAGCAACCTCTGCTTCAGACCAGAGAGAAAAAGATAGACAGTGCTGTGGCTGTAGACAGTCCAAGTCCTCTGCACCTGTGTCCAGAGCCCTTCCTGCTCCACCAAACGCACTTCCTGGCTACAGCCCCAGCCCTTTCCCACCTAGCATCTTCCACTAGTTCCCCAGGGCATTGCTGCAGTCTTGCTCCATTAACTATGGTTTGCTTATCATTTCACTCGTGGGGTCTGCGGGGGACAGATGTCCCTCTGCTTCCTTGAGTTGTCACTAGTGGAACTGAGAGCATGTTTTAAAGGCTGGGTTAAAGAAAGAAAAAAACCCTCAGTCCACATATTATGCATTATAAATAGGCTGTCTGGTTTTTTACTTGAAAACCAACAGTAATCACTGTTAAGAGCCTGCTGAACAAAAGCAGCCTTATTACCACCAGGACAGATTCATTTTTACCAAAAGAACACAAATATTTTGCAAGCTGTTCTTGACCTCCTGAAGTTGCTAATGTCCTGCTGCTTCCCCTCAGCTCTGCCCCGGGCGGGTGTGGATGGGGACAGCAGTGTGGGCAGTGCAAAGTGGGGATTATCCCTGCAGCTAAGCCAGGCTGCAAGGAGAGAGAGAGAGACGCCGTCCATTTTCAGTTGCACTCTTTTCCCCTAATTGCTGTTTTAAGGCAAGGTGACAGGAGGTCTGGAGAAACCAGCCTTGGTGGACCTGAGGAGTGGGGCTGGGACAGGCTGTGTTGCAAGGGGCACAGCCATTTAGGTAAGCTTGTCGTTCAATTCTTACTAAGCAACAGAGAAAAGTACAACTTCCAGAGAGGACCTGGTGTACACAGAGACCCTGAGGCAGGTTGCACTTAGAGTGGTGGGCTGAGACTTATGTCTTGCAAGAACATCTTTCTAGACATCATAAGGAGTCCAAGAGCTGTCCAGAGGGTGCAGAGCAGGCTGGATTCTCATACAGCAAAGGCATGGGAAGGGAAAATGTCAGTAGCCCCATGTTGGCATGGACCTGAGATCTTTCCTCTCTTCCCAGGCCATAGTGTGGTGAGGTCACTAGGAGCCAAATGCTGCCTGCTAAATCTAATCTGCCACATACTTTGGGAACATCATGGCACCATGGAAGTCAGTGGTGAAGATGGCCACCAACCCAGAGCCAGGAGCATGGATGGCTTGAGTAGGTGGGAGACTGGAGCTGGTGAAGCTAACACTATTTTATCTGGGTTTTGGTCCCTGAATCAGAGGGCTGGACAGCATAAGCCATTACTGATCTGGAGCCAGCATCTGAATGACTGTAGAAGCAACTCACACTCACTGGATCCTTGCCTGGGCACTGTTTCAGGCATGGTTGCCAGCAGATTCAAGCAGTTGGCCTGTCCTGTGTTATGATCGGAACAAGTGATGTGGGACTGACAGTGTCCCACAGCCCTGGCCACACCAGCAGTTACCCTGAGCACAGCACTGGAGCAGCCATACGTGGGGCTACAGGGTCTTCGCTGCCAGAGACAGAGTGTGGCTGCTGGGGAGGAAGCATGGACTTGTAAGGCTGACCTACCAAGTGATGCTGACTGTTCCATGTTGGAAGTTGTCTCTCTGAGTGCAGAGTGCAGGTTCAAAAGTTACTGAGAGATAAGAAAGGTGTAGCCTTGGAAATGGAGGAGAAAGGAAGGGAACAAACCAATTTACTAATGAACATATTATGTAGACATGTCATGCCTCTTGCCTGCTGGCATGGATTAATATCCATAAATAAAAGAGGAAGGGACTGTTTTTAATACTTGAGATGGAGGCTGGTCCTCAGAAAATTGCTAAGGGGGCATTAATGAGGAGAGACATCTGGGAATGGCTCCAGGTGCACTGGCAGATTGCACGGGAAATTCTGCAGAACTATTGTCAGCTAAAATTTATTCCTGTGCTGTGGACACATGTAGTCCATGAGGACAAAACTGTGGGGACCATGGGTCCCTATGTGAAGGCGTTGGTCAAGCTCAGGAGGAAGGTGGACAGTCTCTTTGTTCTCTGCTCCACAGGGCAGCTCCTTACCTTCCTTTCTCCACATGTGGGCTTGCACACCAGGAAAGGTGGCTCCATCTTTTGACTTTGCTCAGTAAGAAGGTCCACACAGACTAAATGACAGGACAGTCTTGGCCTGTTAAAGCCAGGAGCCAAAGCTAAGGTGGGACATGCTATTACATCCATCCTGCCTCTGCTGGGCATGCAGTCTCCAGAGACAGGAGTCAGGGACAGTGTTATCTCACAGCCACCATGATTGCCATGACGCAGAGGATGGGGAGCAGCCCCTCTTCCTGCTGTTTAAATAAGCATTAGATTGGCCAGAGTTAAGGATAGCCTCTTGGTACTAGAAGGAGCCCAACAAATGTGAAAGAAGGAGCTCTGATGTTACATGGAAGGGACAAGAGGGCAGAGCCTCAAAGCATGAAGCATCTCTCTACAGTGTTTCTGAAGCCCACCCTGAGGGTGACTTGTGGGTATCTGAGCAAGAGACAATCGTCCTGTTTGTTTAACAGGCACAAGCCCAAACACATTTATCAACGTCTATCCTTCTTGGGATGTTTCCTTTTCAGCAGCACAAGGCCCCTGCCAGGATTTCAGAGGGACATTAGACTCTGTGGAGATGGCACAACGTGACCTTTCCCATCCCCAGGAGTGCTCTGCATGGTGGGGGGCTGCTGTTGGGAAGGGGAGGTCACTTCTGCTGTTGATATTTTTTTCCTAAGGAGAGGTTATTGAGTGCCAGGATTTCAGTAATCACATTTCATGTGCATTTTAAAAACCCTTGAAATCATCACTTTTTAAGAACATTGTCCTCACCTTCTCCTCTCCCACCCACCCTATAATCTGCTATTGGTGGCCTCTCATGCCTGCTCTCCCTCTGTCCCTCCCAGGACCACCTCCTTCCACTCCAACTGACCCACTTTAGCTGTCAGATTTACAGCTGAGTAGCTCAGCTGGGGGAAGAGGCTGGATGCACAGAATAAATTTGCAGAGCCAAGGAGCCAGCCAGGGACAAGTGAGCAGAAACAGTGTCTCCAGGAGAGAGACACCCACACCCGCACGCATGGGGAGAGGCGAGAAACCTGCCAGGGAGACAACCAGGAGCAAAGGATTCTAAGAGAGCGTATGTTCATGGTATAAATGGATTAGAGGGGAAAAGGGGAAAGAAAACAAGGCAGGAAGGCAGCGAGGGAGGGAAGAGCGGGGCACAGGGCAGTGGGAGGGAAGCGCACCAGCCAGGCAAAAAAATGAACCCCACCATGGCACGGCTGCTATTTTTCAGGATGCACTGCAAGGAAAATGTGTGATCTGGGAGAAAGGTTGGTCCTAGCAGGGGGGGAAATCTGCTACCAGGAGAGTGACAAGGGATGTGGGTAGGGCAGGACAGGGGAGTTGCTGGCTTGGGGGAGGCCTGGAGGATCTTGAGGGCTGAAGGGACTGAGTTGTGCATAGGGAAAGGAGGGATGGAGGAGGCTGAGCATTTGGAGATGCCTCAGCATTTCAAGTCTTCTTTGAAGTGAACAGCCAGCTCCTTCGGGTTTCACCTCTTATCTGACGGAGCAGCCCTGGCTCCTGACAGCGGAGCAGAAGTAGCTGCCATCCCAGGGTCCCGGCGGAGGGATGGAAACCCCAAGCACAAGATCCGGAGGGTTGCTACAAGCAAACTCTTGTGGTGACATGAGAAAGCCATGCTGGGGCCGAGCTCAGAGGCAGGCGGGCTTAGCCCTCGGAGAGCAGGGAATTGCTGTCTGTGTCTCTCTCTCTGTTTTCCCTGATTTTATTGTGTTTTGTTTAATTGAATCACACACACACATGCACACGAAGCCCCAGCTCATGGTGTAAAGTCTGTAAGGAAACAAGCAGCAAATTAAGGTTTCAGGAGGAGCGATGCTGAGCAAACACATGACACTGCACGAGCTGCAAGCAGGAGGGACTGAAGCAGCAGGAGGAAAGCGGGAAGAGAACTCTGCAGAGAGGGAAGAGGGAGCTGCAGGAGGGTTTTACAGGGGGAAATGGGAGCTCAAAAGAAGGAGAATAAGGTAAGGAGGAAAACCAGAAAGGAGAAGGGAGAGGGCAGCATGGCTTGATGCTGGTGCTACCTATAAGGTCAGTGTGCCCAAACTCTCCCTAATCCCTGTGTGGAGCAGTTCAGAGCACAGGAAGAGAAGGCTCCCACAGCTCAGGGCTGGGGGATGGCTGGGCTGAAGGGACACAGCTCAAAGTCCCAGGGGTCCTTCACTGCTCCAGAGCTCTCCTGCCCAAGTGTGAAGAAAACACCCCTTTGGACACAGTACCCTAGGCCTCTATCATGACCTGCTCAGCCTCTCTTGGCATGGCAGTCAAACCCTTCTCTCAGCCCTTGGCTCAGCTAGGACCCCTGCTCCCCTTCCTCTTGTGATGTCTGGTGTACCTGCAACTTCACAAGGTGCTTATCCTCAGGAAAATATTTGCATACTGAGGAATGATGGACATGTGGGGGTGAGACTATGATGTGCTGGGGGATGTGCTCCAGCACTCCCTAGGCTCCTCGTCCCCAAGGAGCAGCACCCCAATGGCACCATCGAAATCTTGGATGACTGGTGCAGTCCTCAGCCAAGCCAGAGCCACTGGACCAGCAATCTTCTCCACTGTGACCACAGTGCAGAGGGCAGGGACACTAGAGGGGAAGGAGCATCTCCAGAACAGAGGGTTGACTGTACAGAAAGGCAGCTCTCTGGCTTCTCCTCACCTCCCAGCTCACCCTTGCTCACAAGGTGCTGGGAGAGAGAGCGCAACGCTGATCAGCCACTCCACAAGATGAGATGCTCTTCAGCACTGGAGAACTGCGAGGTTAAAGGACGTGAGCATCCTGCCCAGGCTTGCTGTGACAGGCCTCATATGGGTTTAGTCACATCCAGCTATGAAGCCACTCTGGAAACCAAGACATTTATTCAAAGGAGCAGCAGCATTGCGCACACATCTGCCTGTGTGAAGGAGAACTTCAAAAGGGCTGACAGTCACAGAGCCCAGCAGTAACCTTTGGCTAATTAGCTGTCTTGATTTCCTTGTGGTTTATTTTTACACTTCTTGAGCTCTGAAATGCATTTACTGTAATGTCAGAAAGGTTGTGGTAAATATAAAGCTTCCTAGCAATAACTATATCCACCCCACTGGGCTTTCGGGACTGATAGCTACAGCTTGGGTTAGGACAGGCAGGCTGACAATGTGTAATGCTTTCCTGAGGTTTTTGACTTGCACAGAACTTATTCAGGCTGTCCTGGTGGCAATGATAAAGGCTCCTGGGGCAAAGCAGGTATCTGCATGGAGCACAGGGCAGAGGGCATGTGTAAAAGTGCTTTCCTGGGGTCAAATCATAGATGAGCAGGAAAGACAAAGGGACAAGGAAGCCTGAAGGATGTAAAGCCATGAGCCAGCTCAGGAAAGAGGGGTGAGGTCAAGGAAATTAGGCAACTGGAAAGGTGGGAGCAATGCTGAACCTTCAGAGAGGAGCAGGTCAAACCCCATTCTAAGCATTAATGAAATTGTCAGCTGGAGTTGCTGTACAGAGAGCCTTCCTGCTCCTGGGAAGAGGAGAAGGGAGCTGGGGAAGATGCTGGTTTTGGATCACAATTAAGAAGAGATCTGAAAGCCCCAAGCCCTATTGGGGTGAAAGATGACTGTGCTTATTGAAGTGGGTCACTCTTGTGACCCACCTCACCTGTGCTTGCAATAAGCCTGTGCTTCATGCATCACTGCGTGGTGCCACCGTCTCCCTGTGATGCTTGTCTGAGGGTGTGGACTGTCACTGGGTGGGACCTGGCCTCCCAGGGATCCCCTACCAAAGCCCACTGCTTGGCTGCTGGAGGAGCTCGCAGCCCCAGCTCACACCCCTTCCATCCCAGGAGCTGCTTGCACTCCACAGACCAAAGCAGGTTTGCATGTCAGCGCTGATGACTTCCATTTGGCCAAGGTGTTGGAGTTAAGATGAGGGTGACCACAGCCTGAGCTATTCCTGCTCCTCTCCATAAGGGCACATAGTCCACGCTGCTGGCAACTTGCAGAGCATCTGCCTCCCACCACCCCCTGAGGGCTCTGGACCCAGCACTGGGCAGAGGCATGAGACTGGGCTGAGCTGCACCATCAGGAAAAGCAAAGGATAAGAAAGCAGCTTCATTATCTCCACGCTGTGATCTCCAGCACAAACCACTCAATGTGTGGCTCCCCTTGGACCGTGCACAGAGAAGATCAGTGGAAGGAAACCAGAGATGAGACTGTTGCATTAATGATCAGAAATGAAGCGACGCTCCTCTGCCCCCAGATCAGAGCTACGCTGGTGAGGAGACCTCTGAGTACCTGCAGATGGGTGGCAGGCACCCAGCACTTCAAACAGCCTCTCCCCCTTGGCTGCCGCTCCGCCTGCCTGGCTGTGTGTCAGTCTTCAGGGCTGCCACGGGTACCACTCAGAGAACTCAGTGCCAATTAAAATCCAAGCTGTTGTATCCTTTGAACTGCAGAGAAACAAAGCCTGTAAGTTCAACCTTTGCCTTTTGTATTTTTTCCCAAATGATGTCAGGAGTGGAGACAGGCCAGCGCTGAGTGCTGTCGAAGGCTGCTGGCTGCTTCAGCTGCTTGAGATCCACTGGCGGAGGCTGCGCTGGAGTCGGCAGCCCAGCCGCTTAGCTCCACATCTTTAATTTCAAGGGTAAAATTGTTATGAACTCTCTCAGGGAAGCTAGGAAGTTTACTTTTGCTTCAGCTATGTAAAATCAACAAGAAATTCCCAACTGGCCAGAGTGGTACACTGTCCCATCTCCAATCCCAAGCAGCCCTTCGTGCGAGTCAAACCCATTTTCATTTTTACACCCACTCTTACACTGGCTGATCAGAACCAAAATGTCTTGGGTGACTGGCAACAAGACAAAGGGCCTGATTTCAGGGCTGACATCAGCCAGCACTCAAATCTGAGTCTCCCCACTTCTTCTGCTGAGGTTCAAGTATTTCAGGCCTGAGCTCTCTGCTCACCTGCATCTTTGCAGTGAAAGGCACAGGATGGCTCCATTCAGCCCCTCGGTGTGCAGCCGGCTGGGCTCTGGCTGCACCAGCAAAGCTCTTTGGCTAGCACCCAAGCACCTCAAAAGCTCCCTCTACCAGCAGCCTGCACCTGGCTGGCTTTGAAGGATGAATACCACAGGCACAGTTTCAAAGCATCTTACTGACTATAAAGCCAGTGAGCAGAGCAAGGCACTTTGGTACCTATAGTCTTAAAAACAGGCACAGAAATGATGGTGAGCAATAAGCAGTGAAGGTTTCAGCAACAAGGAAGGAGTTTGCTCCAAGCAGGCAAGTAGGGACCTGCAGCACTGAGCCCTCACCCTATCAGCCCTGTTGATGCCCATCCCCATATACCTCAGACAGATGTTGGGGTTGCCTGTGTAATCTGGGTCCTCTGGAATGGCCAGAGCTATGGCATGATGAAGGGATCCTTTGAAGGAGTTGGTACCATTCAGGAAGGGAAGGTCCTGAGCTTGTAGGTCATGCATATATACGTGCATATACATTATTTATACCCTCTCCACATGACAGCTGCCGGCTGTATCTACAGACTCTCTCCACTGATGCCTCTCTCTCCATGAATCATGGCTGCGTAAAGCTCCTTGACAGACCTGGAGAATGAGAGACGTGGTAAAATCCCAAACATGAGTATTGCATCAAAGGTACAGTGATTATCAGAGCACAGATAGATAACAGCTTCCTCACAATTTCAGGGGCAGGAGGAGAGCTATGGATGTCTAACTACCCTCCTGGAGCTTTCATCCTCAGGGGTGGCAGTAGGGCAGGGTCCAGACCCAAGGACACAGCGTGTCTGTGCTCATGGCTCTGGGGCCAGTCCAAGACGCCTCATTGGGGTGTGTTGAGAGTGTCTGTCCACGCTGCTGGCAGAGGAGCCGAAGAGCTGGTGGGTGGACTTGAGTGGGATTTCTCCTGTGTGGAGAGCTCTTCCAGTCCTCCACATGTGTGGCTGCGTAAGCCACTCTTCATTTGGCTGACACTCAGGTGAAAGAAAGCCTCATGAGACACTATTAGAGAACGTTGCACAGAAATGGTGGGAAACTGCCCCAAGTTTCCTCACAGATGGGCTGTGGCAAGCTGGAGCCCATGGCACTATGCAGTGCAAAATGATGAGACCAGCAACCTGTCCTGCCCCTCTTCTGATGACTTTCCTTCTCTCATTACCATCTTCCTGATTTTCCCCAGGACTTTGGCCTGCTCTGAAGCTGCTGCTGCATCAGCTGCCCAACACTAACATTTACAGCCACTATCTCAACCAGCCCTTAAGGCTGGACAGTAGGTTTGCCACCCATATGACAATGGAGCCCAGCTCCAGAGGATAGCTGCAGCCCTGAGGAATCAGTGCCCGTGTACAACCCTGCCCCAGCACCACCTAGCTCCAAGGCCTGGAGACCAGCACAGGGTAAAAACAGCCTCATTCTACCCCCTTCCGGGAATAGAGACAAGGAGCAAGACATTTGGGAGGATTGTTACTGTCATAGTGGCGTTACTAGCAGGGAAATCTGTTCCTTCCAACTCTATCTCTCTACAGAGTCAGGGACTCCCTCCACCATGTCTTACATTTTATTCTATAAGTGCAAAGCAATTTCCATTGAGGGTAGGGACACTGAAGCACAGAGAAAGAGGAGAATAATATCTTATCTTTCTTTAATCCCCACCATCCCAAAGGATCCCGGTGCCGTTTGCTTTACTTTCTATATGTATGCAGTTAATTAGCATTACCACAGAACTGCAGGTATTCTCAGACTTAGTAGAGGGAATATCTTGTAATAGGAGGGTAAGCAAATTGTTTCTGCTGGTTCTATTACAGCCAACTTTGATTATCCAGAGTAATGGGATAACAGGGACAAAGCAAAAACACGGATAACATAAAACCTATGCAAATTAAGCCAGGAAAAAAGCGATGCTGAGAGTAATGGAGGAAAGAAAGGTCAGCGATACTGATTAAGGAGCACAGAGATCCCTGCGCTAGCACTGCCCTAAGCTCATAAGCAATGCTACCTGGGCACAGTTGTTATGGAGCAAATCTATAGGGTCTGTCACTAGGCAGGGGAAGCAGAGACATCCCCTGCACAGTAAAGCCAAGCTGCAGCAGAGGGAGGCGAATTGCATTAAAGCTGAGCATTTCAAAGCCTCCATGTGAGGGATTTGTCATTAAAATGAATAAGATTTGGGCACTCAACCCACCTCCTCCCTACACAAGCAGGAAGAAGCCCAATTTAAAGGTCAGTATCTTAATGGCTTTCTCTGTGTATATACCAGGATAATTCCTCTCCAAACAGAAATCCAGCACCTGCTCAGTGAGCCACTGTTTGAAGGAGCATGACAAGAGCATCCATAGCTGAGGAGCTATAGGTACACAGACAGGTATAGCTTCTCCATTAAAACAGAAGGGAAAGGGCTAAGAGGAGAGGAGCTGACTCCAACCACACCTCCTTGCAATATGGCCCAAGTTGAGGAAAGGAAACAGCACTTGAGTTCCTCTGTAGTCCCCCGTCTCAGCAAAGACTGGATTCACTCTGCTCTGCCAAAGGGGATTTTCAAATCCTCGGCACCAATATCGTGGAGGCAGCTCTGAAAAATCTCTAGTGGTGGGTGGATAAAAAGGGCACCAGTGGAGATGAGACAGAAAGAAGAGAGGGAGGAATCTTTGAGGAAGATGAACCTTCTTAATAGGTTTTATTGATTTAACCCAAAGAGAGAACAGTAGGGGAAAATTTATGCCATTTAAATGCAAACCAGCAATAAAAATAATCATTAGAGTCATAATCTCAATCTGTTGGCATTTCATGTAGAAATGAGCTTAATGGGAAATATTTTCCATGTAAACTATTTGCTTAGTACGAATGAGCCTCTTAAATATAACTCAATCATTATCATGGACTTTTTTTAAGGGGTTGTTTTCAGTCCTCAGTTCTTTAAAGTGCCTGATGATTTCACAGCCCCTGTTGAGTCTGAGTTGGAGAAGCTGCCAGGCCACCTCATCTGGGATCTGGTGTCCGTATCTCTGTGGATATTCCTCTTTCCATACTAGAAATGCATGTGGATTTCAGCGACAGTTAGAAACCATCACTCTTCACTCAAACAGTGCTGAGATTTTGTTACTGGCCAAGGAGGCTGCATCGCTCACTCAGATCTTGGGACCTTTGATTGAGGAAAAGTAATTTTAGAGCATGTTTCCATTCCCTTCATCTTCCAGAAGAAATGAGAACCACTTAATAATCTTTCTTAGCTTTCCCTATTGTAAAAGAGGAGGAAAATTTGGGGTTTTCCTTTTGCGTAGGTGCTGCAGGGCTGGCAGCAAAGATGCTGAGCCTGCAGCCTGGGTGGGATGCCCTTCCCCAGTGTGGGAGGGGAAATTGGACATTTCCACCTGCATCCCAGAAGGAGCTTTTCTGGCCAGTGCCATGTCCCCAAGATCAGCCCCCGCGGGGGCACGGTGCTGCCCACGTGCAGGTGCTCAGGGGAGGTCACCGTCCCTGTGATTCCCACACCACGCGCATCTGAGCCACAAAGAAAGAAATAAATACCCTCTTCTGCCTGGCGATACCTTTTAATCTTCTTGCTAGATTTTCATACACTAGTCCAGAGTCTCAACTGGGCCAGGCATGATCTCATTTAGCATTCCATCCACAGGGCCCTGTTAAACCAAGGCTGCTATTTCATGCTACGTGCTGGTAGGGGCTGGGGCTGCTCTCAGTCATGGCACCAAGGAGTTCCCACCACGCTACAGCAGCCCATACCTTACCCCAGAGGGGAAAACATCCCATGGAGGTGGCCACCTGGACCAGCATCCCCAGTGCTGGGAAGCTCAGGAGCCCCTTGCAGACCTGCTGGTGGCAGGACATTGCAGGCAGCAGGTGCCAGAGCAGTCGCTCGCCAAGAGCCAGGCAGCTGCCAGAGTCCTGTGCCAGGGGCTGCATCGGCAGAAGCCACCAACACTCTCTGAGTGGGTCTGGTCCTGCGTCCACAGCCTGGGGAGCTGATCCAGCCCCCAGCACACCGCTCATTGCCAGGTCTCCAAACACACACGGGGCCTCATGCTGTGCAGTTAATTCAGGCTCCAAAGGGGGTTATTAAAATCCATTCAAAGCTAATGTCAGCCTTTTCGGTGTTAATGTCAGTGGCTGAGAGGCACAGCAGGAGTGGGGGGGAAAAGGACTTTGATTTCTTGCTTTAATTTCCAAGAGGGGTGGGCTTGGTGGGCAGCAGCTGGAGATGGGGAGCGGCAGCGGGTGGGAGCATGTGATGCTGCGTTTCGCACCACGGACAGGTGGGATTCACAGTTTAATCCCATCAGCCAAACATTTCACTCCATGTTTTACTTGAGAGCATCTATTCCTTGCTGGCCGTTTCAGAGATGTGTTAGCTGCCAGGATCCCAGCAGGTGAGTCTGCCTGAGCTCGCAGCTCCAGCGCAGGGCTGGAAAGGGGCTGACGATGCTGCTCTGCAATCGGGCCTGGCAGGTGGGATGGGACATTGTACCCAGCACTTCCCATTGGGTGCATTTAGGGGTTCAAACCTCTTCTCCCAAGTTCAGCCTTGGGGCTGTGCCGACTCGCAACCCCTCAAACCCGCTGGGGGTGACAGCAGAGCTGGAGTTTGCTCCCGTTGGTCAGGTGAGTCCAAACCAGCCCCTGGAGTTTGAAAAAAGCTGGGTAATTTCAGGATGTGGCTACCATCATGCAGGCTAAGATAAGAGTAATCAGAGCTTCGGGCCATAAGCCGATTCCTTGTGAGTCTCAGGAAGGAATTAGCCCCATCTCCTCCACCCTGTGCCGCCCAGCAGCATTTGCACACATGGGCACACACCTGGCAGGAGGCTGAGCCATGGGGACACGCGCATCCCTACGCGGGGACAGGGGGACAAGGACCCTGTGCAGACAGTGCAGAAATCCCATGGGCAGAAGAAGAGGCACATAGAGCAGAGAAAATCTGCTCCGACCATGGTCCGCAGGACAGGGATTGCCCTACCTCCTTGCACAGGCATGGCAGTGCTGGGGCCCTTGAAATGTCTTTCTCTGGGAGGTCCCTGCCCTGTTCCTCACCTGGTTTCAGCATCTGTTTGCAGTAGAGATTTCTCCACGCTGGCTGAAAAATGCATTGCAGTCTCTTAATAGCTCATCCTGGCTGGATGCTTTTCTTCATATATAAACACGATGTGTATAACAGTGGCCTCCTTTCATACTATGGAAGTGTATCAGATGCAGCTAAACATACTGAAGATGGCTTAAATGATCCAGATTTAACATTTGGTTATGTAGCCTGAAGATTTCATGGAGTTTTTAGGTCAGAAAGCACTGTAACTGTAGTCTGACTTCCTGGATAGTGAATTTTACCCAGGGATTTAAAGCAAGTCTGGCCATTAAGCTGTATCCTTCTGACAGACAAACAGCCAAACAGCCCGGTTCGTAAGCAAGAGGTGTGGTTGCTGCAGGCAGGTTGATCACAAGTCACCCGAATACCAAAGACCAAAATGTTGACCAGCATCTCTGAAGAACAGCAGCTCCTGGCTGATGATGCTGCCACAAACTGGGTTATTTTGCTTTAGTTTGTCTGATTTGTGAAATGAAGGTTACGAACAGTTCTGAGGTCAAAGCTAATATTCAAAAGCACCACTGGTACCACTGCTTTCACCTAGAAAAGTGCTGCTACTCAAAAATCAACAGTATTAGAGAAAAGCCAGACTCTAGTGGTTGTCAGCAATCAGCCAGATGGGTCAATGCGGTGGTTTAGGATAACAGGACTGCTCAGATGTGTGGCATCAGCAGACCCACATCCCATCCCACTTCCCTGCCCTCCTGCCCTGGTGCTGAAGTGGCTGGAGGAGAGGGGTCGAGGAGGTGGGAAGGAGCCGCGTCTCCCTGTGACCAGCATCTCTGCCATGTGGCAGGTTACCAAGCAGCTGAGAGTGGGCAACAATTTCTTTTGCCATTTTTCTAATTTATCTAATGAGCAAGAAAATAAATCAAGCTGACAGTCACCCAGGTGGTTTTGAGCCTCAGCTTCTCACAGTCCTCTTGTTCTTCCAGCCCATTTTATAGTAGGGTTATAACCCGAGGACACGGCAATAACTCCTGCTATAATCTTTTCTTTACTAACGTCACTTAGCAGATGGAGTCATTTAGAGGTTCTCACGTTTAAATGAGTGACTTGCCCTAAAAGGGACAGAGCTGGGGCTGCTGGCAAGGTTTTCGGGATCGTTAGCCTAGAAAATGCTTAGCAGGGGAAGCAGTTGGCAGGCAGATTTCACGGACATGGCACCGTTGTCCTCTGCCAGCAAAATTACAAGGCTGAAATCCTAGAGCTGGATGGGGCCAAACTCTTCACAGCGAACAATTTAATTGATGAATGAAGTGAATTGCCCAGGAGATGATTTTTAGTCATCTGCTCATTGCGTGAAGCTGCTTGGAGAAGGATCCACACTGTTGGGTCTTACCAGCTACCTGCCCACAACAGGGATGAGCTGGCCAGGGCTACCCATCATGGGGACCTTCACAAGAGTTACCTGAGCACCTGCTCCCCAAATGAGCAATCCAGTGCTGTGAGCACGGCTCCCTCCAGGCTTGCCAATCCAAAGATCTTACACTTCCCTACAAATGTTACTGCTCTTAAGCCTTCATGGCTAGGCCAGTGATGGGACCATGCAGAAGCTGTTTGAAAGGGAGCCTACACAATGTAAAGAAGAATGATGCCAACTACACAACATCTACTTTTCAGCTTCTGCAAGAAATTCAATGGCAATCTCAGAGGACTCTCCTCTCTAGCTCCCTGACCCCCTGCACAGTGCTGCACAGGCTACCTTCATAAGCTCCTTTCATTTGATCTAATAATGTAAATTAGCTCTCCAGCTCTTCCAAGGGGAATAGCCATGAAAATGTACATTGAGATGAATGCTTGCAACCCTTGCAAATACCTCTTGCTTGTGAAAAGGCTCCTGAGAAATGAATAGAAGGCACAATAATTACCAAAGAAGGGAGAAACATTGTTCATGCTGGCTGGGCAGCATTTGACCCAGCCCTTGCGGAGGTTGGGGGGAAGAAGGAGGAAGTAGGCAGGGAGCTGAGACATTAATGGCAATCATTGTTCTGTTGGGAGCAATATCTCACAGTGTCCATGGAGACCAATCCCAAATTATTCAGCCTAATAGTTATCAAAACAAACTCTTATTCTGCTCCTTTGTGGCAAGCATGAAGCTTTCTCTGCAAGTCCCATTTTACATCTTTGGTAACTCAGTGCTGGATGGTATAACAACTGTGAAAACCCGGCAGGAGCCTTTGATGCAAGCATCTTAGCATCTTCAAGAGGCAGGGCTTATCAGCTCAAATAACACAACTGTCTTTTATCCTTTGTGTCCAAGTCTGCTGTTTGGGCACTTTTATTTGTAATTCATTGCCTGGCTCTGGGTCTGGATCCATCAGGACAGGCAACACTGTCTATCTGTCTGCATTGCTGAGATACTGTGTCTGGTCAGAAGGAACTGGGCACCTAAGCTCTGCTTATCTTCAATGGTGTTTAGGTTCCTAATTGGTAAAGTCATTTTGGAAAGGGGGTCTTAAGAGCTGTAGACTCATAGCTGCTTTCAAAATGACTATGCCTAAGCCAGGCTGTCCATCTTTTCCTCCCTCCCATCAGAGACTGTATCCTCCCAGTCCCATCTGGCCTTCAGAGATGGCCGTGAACCTCCAGCAGTGCCTTTCCTCCCTTCCAGACCAGCTCCAGCCTGTGGACCTGCACACCTTTCAGCAGCACTACATTTTCTTCAAAAAAGGACAAATGAGGTAGAAGAAGAAAAGGTGAAAACATTATAATAGCTGTGGGAAAAGGCTGCTTCTATAGACTTGACAATGCTGGAAATGGAGGCTCGGAGAAAAGTTTTTCTCCAAAAATTACTCTTTTCAATCTCAACAGCACACTGAAGAGAAGTTTAAGGACACTTTTTAACACCTTTTGTACTCAAATTCCAAATTCACCTGTCTACCCAAGCAATAACAGAAATAATCTTTTTTTATCCAGCTGCACATTTTGCTATAGAAATTTGTTTCCATTAAACTATTCCCTTTTGTCCTCTTAAAAAGCATATTTTAAATAATAACAGTGTAAAAAAAAATTATATACCACCCAAAAAACTCAACCCTGTCAGCTGTGCACTTTTACAGAAAAGTTATCTCTTTCTTTCGACGGATTGATGAAAACCCTTTTCATAATGTCAAGGTGCGTATGAGAAAGAGGGAGAAAATTTCTGAGTGCCCCGCACAGCTAGTCATTTCAACAGGAAACATATGGCAAAGTCTGGTCTTAGAAAACTAAGTTACAGCACCAACATGAACCTGATGTTCTCTTTCTGCTTTGTAAAACACAATCTTGTAGAAGCTGGGATGGAGGCAGACATTGCCTTTTTCATCTGGGGAAAAAAAAATGCACTTTTTCCATATTCCTTCATTCTTAACAGAAGATATTCCATAAATCTTAGAGATGTGAATTCAAACTTAAATAGCAGAAATAAAAATTATAAAAATGATAATGCTGCTACCATACTTTTAGAAGTGCAGCAGCCATAGCTCAGCCATTCAGAGTTTCCCCAGGAAGGTCCATGCTTGGCCGGTGCTCAGACAAGGGGCCCACCAGAAATCACCCCAAGAACAGCAATGTGAGAAACACAACCCTGGATCACTGTCCATGTCTGCACCAGCCTCTAGAAAATCAATGTCATGAGGCTGCCCTTCATGATCCACTCCTGGGGAGGATTCCCAGGTACCTGAACCCTCCCCACAGAGACTTGCTCCATCCACACCATCCCGCTGGCTCTCTCCCATGGCCAGCTGTCTCATACCAGCTACCTCTCCCATGCTGGAGATGCAATCAAGAAGGTCGCCCCTTACCTTGGTGCCTATGTGTTGCTGCTGGTTGCTGCTACAGTCATGAATGTCTCCTAGTTGTTGTCTGCAGGGGCCAGGAGGCACACCGGACACAGCATTCAGGATCCCACAAGATGGTCAGCAAGCCCAGTATTTGAACTACGAGGAAAAAGAAGAAAACATAAGAGAGAGTTTCTTCAGAAAGAAAGAAAGAATCAAAAGATTGACTGTTGACTTGACTAACATGAAGCCATCCCAGGGACAGCACAGCTACTCAAGTCATGGATCAGACACCAAGACACAGAGACCAGATGTTCACAGGAAGAGGACCACGGGGAGGTCCAGATGAGATCAGCTGCTCAACATAGTAACTAAAAGGGAAAAGAAACCCACCCACCGGCGGAGGAGGGATTGTAAGAAATGCTGGAAGGGGACCTGGGACTGAAGCAAGAAGAATGGGACAGATGCCAGACAGGGACTGAAGGAGATGCAGGGAAGATGGATAGATCTGGGCATGCACAGGGCAGGTGGTACAAGACAAACATCAATGCAGAGCTCCTGGAGGAACGAAGAGCCACTGCCACCGCCAGAACCAGCCTCCCAACAGAGACAGATTTTAGTAAGCTTAAAAATCATCCTTACACCTAGGGACTGGTCTCATAAATGTGTTCTTAAATCTTTATTTTATTGTCCTTATTGGTCACTTCCAACCCCCTCTCTGTTTTTGTTTTACACTTGGATGCCTGGCTGGCCAGGGCTCTCTACGCTTACCACTGCTGTCAAGCTGCTGCTCACCTGTGATGCGAGACAACCAGTACTGCAAGAAGCAGTGACACTGATTGTAACAGTACTCATCTCTGTGATATTCAATGTCTTGTTTTATTATCATCAACACAATAACAATAATAGCAATATTAGTGACAACCATTTTATTATTCCTCCTGTTAGTAATATTCAGACATGACCTAAGAGGTATTTCAGAACGACAACACAAATCCAGTGCAAGATCCAGGAGAATAGGGCAGTTAATTAAACGTCAGAGTGATGGACAGAGATGGGACAAGCCTGGAACAATAAGAGAGACCTGGACAACCTCTGACAAGTGCAGGGAGATGGATGGATCTGGGACACGTCCCAGACCTCTCCCCCAGCAGAGGCAGAACCCTCCTTCCTACACACACCTTTAAACACAACATTGCTCCCTGCTCTGTCGCCTTTTCACTGACTTATGCAGGTGAGGAAATTTTTGGAAGAAAGCTGCCTTCCAAGCAGTGTCACCCATCACAGTCTGACCTGGTGACATTTTGTTACCTCCAAATGGTGCAAAGAAAATAAAAATCCCCATTGAAAATGACAGTATCTTAAACGTTGTTTTTAACCAGTGTACGTGTAAACTCACAGCAGGTTGGATTTTTTTCGCAAAAGATTTCTTCTCCTTTTCCCGAGCTAGGCATTCACAAGAGAGGCAGGCAGAGGACAGTGATCGGGGAGAGAGGATGGCAGCCGGAGGGTGTTGCAAACTCCAAGAATAAATATTACAGAACAAAAGCAAGCTTATGACAGATACCGGGCAATCTGTAAGTCATCAGGAGAGCAGAGCGCATAATAGACTAATCAATCAGGTAGACAAGGGGGAGAAGTGTCACAGGGAGGCAATAGGTAGTTGGAGGTCAGTTATGAAATATAATCTCTAAATTGGAAGGAGAAGGACAGTAGCGCAAGAACAATGACAGGTATTTGAATGTAGGTAGGTGAATGTTGGATTGGTGATTTCCAGGAGACTGAATGTTGGATGAGAATATTATGGGGCTAAGAAAAAATAACCTGGTATTTTAGAGACGGGCACATACTCTGTAATGTGAAAGGCTGAACTGGCGAGACTTTAAAGTGTAGCTCCACTTCAGAATATGCTGTTAAAAGACAGACAGTGGGGCTCCCTGTTGCTTGTTCCTCTGAGTTTCCAGAGAAAGTTTGTCAGGTTAGGAGCAAAAAAAATGATGCTTTCCTATTTGCAAGTCCTGCAAATACCACCTGGGATCTGAAAGCCAAACCAGATCCTTTCTAGCTTGTGCTGTCTCATCAGTGACCCTGGCATGCGTAATCCCTAATCTAGTTAGCTAAGATGCAGGGAAGTTGCACGCTGCCATACATGAGAAGATGGGGATTCTGCAAGTGAATTTAATTATTCCTTCTACAGAGAAAGCGGGAGTCAATAAGGCACAACTCACTCTCTGTTAGCCATCTGGGCTGCACAGTGACAACACTAAGCCAGGCAGCATCATTTACTTCTCTTGCTAAGCTAAGCAGGTATAGTACCATTACACCCAAAGAAAAGCTTTATTTAACATGAAGTCATTTCCACCAACACTTTTCTGACCTTAACTGTGTACCACAAAGGTGTCACACAGTCCTTCTAACAATAGCTAGACCCAAGTAATTAGAGCTGAATGAACAATTCTTAATGAATAATTGGTTTGGCAAACTTCACCTCATTTTACACTCACAAAATGCTCACACACAGATTACAACGTCCTGCCATTTTTTCCCCTGAGCAAATAGCACTGTAACAGTTAATTGAAAACAACCTATATTCAAAACAGGGGCCGTGCTGATGGGTTATGCCAGCCATGTGGTGCTGTTTCAGCTCCTCTCATTTGAAATTCCCTTTTGCCAAACCCGCCAGTGTTAGAGAACATTCACTGGACCAAATATCGGATGTGGATATTGGTAACGTGGGAACAAAGCCAACCATGGTCCCTCCACAGCTAATAGAGAGGGCCAGGTATCTTCAGAAGCCACTGGAGAGGTGGACATCAAGGACACATTGGAGAACTTGGAGACCTTAAGATGAAGAGCCTGACTCCCTTAAACCACATGCATAACTCTCCATGCCCGACACTGGCTGGGGTGGACAGCATCCTGCAGAAAGAGGCACAGGTTTGCAGCTCAGGAGGTGGCATGCTGCTCACATGAGGCTGGACCAAGGGACGGCAGCTGACCTGCCTGGTTGCTAATGAAGCTGAGAACAATGTGTGCTCTAACAGACTGAGACACGCAGCGAGATAACAGAGCATGGGGCAATAAATCAGGCTTTCAAAGCAGAGCATATTAGGAGATCAATGGGACAGATATTAGACAGAAGGAGCAAGCACTGGAGAGACAGGAGCAATCCTGTTCCTCCTCCTTCCCCTTGTTGCTAAGGAATTCTTTTTCCATTTAATAACACCCTCATTGTTTTTAAATGAGCAGCAAAGCCAGTGGGTTCCACGTGGCATTAGCAAAGTGTTTGTGAAAGGGAAAGCAACTGGCTCCTAGCAGGATTTGATAAAAGCCTCTCCAAGCTTTGAGTGATTTACAGCTCAGGAAAACAAACACGGACTGATACAAATGCAGAGAGAGGCAAAGACGGCACCGACATCCAGGTACACTCAATTACCAATTCATCAGCCCAAGTGAACTTGAAGGGCTTTTCAAACTCTACACAGCTCTAAATTAAAGGAAATCTTTAGATGGATAGCATTCTGCGATAGGGAGAGAAGAAGACTAATTTGTTGATCTTCAGCTCGGGAGCCCTCTCCTTCCACGGGCAAAGGACCATGGGCGAGGGGGGCAGGCAGCATCATCCACTCCCCAAGTGAGACCGGGAACGGGACCAAACATTGGGATGCCTTTCGTGTACTGCTGCAAAGTTGCTGGCACACACCTCTTCTTCTTCTCCTCTCTCTCCCCCCCCTTGCCTCCCTCCCTCCTCACCCTGTCATGCCCCCATCCCCAAACAGCCTTTATTCTCCTGTCTCTACTAGACACTCTGCTTTCACTTGCCCTGGAGGTATTTATGGCAAAGCTGTGAAAATAACCAATTTTTTGGATCATTGGCTGAACAAAAAAAAAAAAAAAGGAAAAAAAAAAAAATCACTGCACAGTGACCCCAGGTTGGAATTGCCCAGGCTCTCC
>JAVSBS010008050.1:0-47362 GCA_033124195.1 Coracias cyanogaster | reverse complement strand
ACTATAATCTGTTAAACACCCTCAGTGCACAGTGAACCACATTCACCCAACGTAGGTGAAGAAGTAGCAATTTAAAAATACTTTTGGGTACAGAAAAAGCATCTGACTGTGTAGAGTGGCCATTCCTCGTGAACCTTCCTTTTTTTGGGCTGTTTGGTTTATATTTAGACATGCTATAAATATCATCTATTTAATCAAATGAAATAATGTTTTGATAGATGAATTCACTCATTTAATCTCCCCAAAAGAAAGGCTGCAGATAAGACTGTCTGTTTTCACTGCATCTGTTCATCTGGCAGAAAAATATAATTCCAATGGAAATGTTGCAAACCCCAACCCTTTCTACCCAGATGCTATATTTCCATATTTCTGATGCCATCCTGCCTGCAACCATTTCTTTAGATTTACATGAATTAACTAGTGTAGGATGGATACCAGGCTACAAAGTAAGCATTCAAACAAGTAACAATTGCTTTTGATGATGACTTTGGAAGCTCAAAACAAAAGCTGTAATCTCTTGTCCACATACAAAATTAAACATTATGGGACAGGTTTAATACACCTAAAAGTTTCCTCCCATAAGGCGCTTTTATACAAGTTTCAGAACAAAATTGCAATCTAGAACAAAGCAAGCAGGTTCCAACTAGGCAGATAATGCAGCATTTGTATGAAATTATTTCTTCCTGATTTCTACTCTTTCTGTGGATTATTTCTGCAAAAATCCAAGATCTCTTTGGCACTTAGAAAAAAGTGCAACCATAACTTCACAGGCTTTTTAAAATAATAAAGTCTGTTGAGATAAATATAGTTCTTCACAATTGTTTTTAGAGCAAACTAGTATTAAGCTTCAAGTAGAAGTACTGACCAGAAGAACGATAGATATCTAGGATGGAAGTTAGGAATGACTGGTATTGAATCCAAACTGGAGGCTCTTTCAGTGTCTGTAGGTCTTCTCACGATTAACTTTAAAGAATCAACCACCAAGAAAAGCCTGTAGTGTAAGATAATACCACAAGATAATATCCTATTTTGTGCTTACTTGCACCAAATTGAGTTGTGCTGACACAAAGTTTGTGCAAGGTATAGAGCAAGGGAAGATTAACCCTTTTGATCTCAGAAAATGGGCAAAACATGCAACATAATACAATTTTTCACAATCATGATCCTCCTATTTTCTCTAAAGCACTTGATTATTATCAAAACAGTCTAGAATACTACACAAAGTACCTAGGATTTATATGGTAGTAATGACTATATGATGTAGCTGGGGAGTAGGATTTTACCTATGACCTACTGAGCTGAAGAGACAAGTTCTACCTCTGCAGAAGATGATGCTAAATTTACAGTCTTCTGGAGCATGGTGGCAGGCAGGAGAGCAAAAATATTTGTCACTACTTTTAGCAAGACTATTTTACAGCATCAAGTCCTAACTGCTGTCACGATTTCTATAGACTTCACTTCAAGGAACAGATAATAAAAGACAAAAATCAGAAAAACAATTAAAATTAGTTACAGTGAGAGGATCTTTTTTTGCCTATACCTCTTATCATGCAACTATACACCAACAAAATCATATCGTACTAAAAGGTGAACAGGAGAATTCTGCTGTCATCAGACAAAAACTATAAGTAAAATCCTTGCAAAGTCCGAATTAAAAAACAAGCCATCAGGATAACAGCAATTGCTTTTCAAATGGACAGGCGAAAATGGATTGATATAACACGATTAAGTAGCTACTGCATGGCATTTGATGGCAAGTCTGTATAAAATTTAATATAGCGTCTATTGTGCCTCTTCCAGATTCTAGTCTTGATGTTACTGGCTTGTGAGCAATGCTGGAGAAACTGCAGTGAGGAAAGGAGCTTCCAACATGTAATTTGGTTTTGTCCTAAAATACAGACATATTGTCAGGAAATAGTAACTGTTACCAAAAATACTGCTGGAATGAAAAATACTGTGTTCTTTCCACTGGAAATAATCTTAAGAGAAGAAGATACCAAAATAGCCGACACTAAAACACAAAGTCCCTGCTAGAACATGCTCTGTTTCAGAGAAACCGGTAAGTATGTGCTTACGTTAAGGGAGTCCTGCCTAGTTGAAATCACTTGTATTGTACAATTCTAAGCATGTTTATGCCCCCCTGAAGTCAGTTGGATGCACAGTGCTCTGCTACACTGGGTAGTCATAGGGATCCTTCACATTCCCATGGCAGTTTGGAAGCTATGGCACCAGGCATGGGGAAAAGGGAAACTTGAGAGCGTAATTCATCTGAAAAAAAGCTGAAGAGCTGTAAACTGTGCAAAGTCTTTTTCCTGCATGACACACAGCAAGAGAGGAATGGAGGAATGGATCGTTTAAGATGGGATTGAAGAGACTTGTAGTCTGCTAGTGTGCAGAGTTGATAATCCATGGGATGTTTTGGGTCTTCACCTTGCCCTGGTGCCAGCAGAGGTGACCAGTCCCTCTCTCAGCCCTCCTAGACATGGAAAACTCAAGTGTTGGGGCAGAATTTAAGGAATCAATTCCACTCGAGCCCATGAGCCTTGATACAGTTTGAAGGTCCCATGCTCTGTGTCATTCAGAGCTAAGCTTCCACCAATGGCCTCCATGTGAAGATCATGAATGGAGGCCAGTATGAGGAGTGTAGTAACTCTCTTATGCCTGAAGGCAGCAGTTTGTGACCCTTCCCCACACAAAAGGAGAACTTCACCCACTGTGAGTCTTAGATCCAAGGACAGGTCATTAAATATTTACTTTAGAATTTGGATTTTCATTTTCAGCTCTTTGATCTTTCCTTTATTTCCTCTTTACTCATTCTTGAGTATTTAGTCCCATCCCACAGCTCCTGAGTAGATGTGTTAAAAATAAAATAACAACCAGGGGTGGGATTTTCCAAAGCACTCAGCATCGCCTGACTCTGTTCTCTTTGAAGTCAGTAGGAGTTTTATTATCAACTTCAATGGGAGCGGTTAAGCCAATGCTACACATTGTGAATGTGCATATTCATGAAGCAAGCAGTGTTTGCTAATGGTACATGGATTCAAAGGGCTGATAAGATTTTTGTGAAAAAGCTACTTGAAAGAAAAACAAGTGGTTCCATGAGCACCAGAACTATGAAATCCTGCTTTCCTTGAGCTTGATTGACTTGGGCGCCCAAGAAGGTGCGTTTGCTGATTGAAGTCCTTCCTGTGGGTGGGGTGCTGAGATGTGCGCGCTCTCCCAGATGGATTCACTGGCATGAAATAAAGGCTCAGCATAACATGGAAGCTTTTTCCTCAGTAGAAGTAGGGCATCTCTCTTCTACCTGTGCCTGTCTGCTCAGACCTTGAGGGAACTTGCTATTTTTGAGACTGCTACCCTCTATCAAATTCATCTGGAGTTGGGTAATAGACTCAAAAGTTGCTAGGCATATACACACAGGTATGCACACACTCTGTGAAAGCATGAAATCCATGGTTTTGCAGCATGTTAGGGCCTCTCAAAATCAGGTTTTGAGGGAGTGAAAAAGATGGATTCTGAGCAGCTGATCAGCCAATAGCCTCAGATGGATAAACCACAATCCTCTGAGAATCTCAGCTAAGGAAAAGGTGCTAAGAGAAGGGAAATCCTTGAGGAAAGAAGATGAAGACACGAATATGGCCCTTGAGAGGGTTTAGAAAAATGGCTGCTGAGATAAAAGTACATTCCAGATATGAAATTGCCATATATAAATGTGGCAAATTTGCTCAAAGTGCTCAAAATGTCTAAAAACACACAGCATTTTAAAGAGTGCAGAGTTTTTGAGGAACGGAGGCACTCCCCTTCTGGAAAGACAAGCCATTTGGAAGCATCTTTGGCTGCACAAAGAAAATGAAGGGAAGCGGCAACCGTGACTGGTCCCTTTGTCATCTGGGCTAAAGCAGCCCAAGAGGAAGACAGAGGGAGTTGGATACAGTCCCCAAACTCTTTTCATATGGGAATCCAGACTCCCAAGAACAAAGCTTTGCAATGGACCTTCCCTGCCAAGAGCAGCCCACTGCCAGCCCAGGTGCTCAC
Organism: Coracias cyanogaster; assembly: GCA_033124195.1. Classification (NCBI taxonomy): domain Eukaryota; kingdom Metazoa; phylum Chordata; class Aves; order Coraciiformes; family Coraciidae; genus Coracias; species Coracias cyanogaster. The sequence goes on along the minus strand of JAVSBS010008050.1, from coordinate 43,327 downwards.
ATGCACTGTCACTGCCTTTGGCACCAGGGATGTCCAGAGAAGAGGATCAATTCTCTTTCCACCCCACAATTTCCACACTACTGACAACTCAGAAAACAATTAAAGAGGGAATTCAAAGGATCTGTTGAAATTTCAACGAGGAAATCTGAGTGAGTGAGCATATGTAAATAGAAAGAATGAGTAGCACATAATTACATCAAATTGTTACTTAGCAAGGGAAGTAAATAACCCAAAATATGCAGAGCAAAAAATGGCAATGAATTAGAACTAATTACTTAAGGCTAATTAAAATAAGAATGGCTTGAATTGAAATATGTTAATGACATTGAACCTGCCACCTACAAGGGAATTTAAATAAAAATGATAATGTTGCTTCAACCTTCACCTGATGGGGATGGGAAGCTGGGATCTGGAGCTCCTGGCTGCTTTAGGGGTATTGACCACAGCAATGCATTATTTATGATTACTCTCAGAATGGGCTGGAATTTTCTGGTGGGTGCAGGTCTCCTGGTCATGGGAAGAAAGGGGTTTTCTTGGATAAATGACTGTGGAGAAAACTGTGTGAGGGACAAAACCTAAAACCCTTGAAGATAAATAGATCCTGAGGTACCTCTTCATGCAGGGAAGCGCTACGGTTGAAAAGAGTAAAAGAGAGAGGCAGAGAGATAATGAGATCACAAAGAAGGAAAAAGAAAGAGGGAATAAGAGAGACTAAGGGAGCAAGCAGGAATGAAATAGATAGGGAGAGCTTAGAGCCATGACAAATCATCACTGGCTTCAATTACATGAGCGTGCTGGGCTATGAAATCTGCCAAAGGTCATTGGATTCCTGTCTTTGCAATTAAGAAACAAGCAGCTTTGCTGATTCCACCCCATGGCCTGACAGTCTGGTGCAAGTGTCCAGGGACCAGCTCATGGCTGTAGGTACCTGCATCGACAGCAGGGCACTAACAAGCTAGACCAGAGAGCATGGACAAGCCCATTTAGGAGATGAACGTGTCAGAGCCATGCACCAGCTCCTAGCATTTAGCCAGCACGCCAAAGCGCTCCTGTGCCAGCAACTCGTGCCCTGCCAGATAGCAGAGGGGAAATCTCAAGTAGCAGGAATGCCTGGTTCAGCGTCTTCTTGCCCTACCGCCGCAATGCCACAGGACCCAGTTTGCACTTCACCACCACCCTGCTTAGGCTTGCACACCAACCCATTCTCAGCTGCAACCACTGATCCAGTAGGCTTGGATCCATGCTGGGCATGGACCCACCTGGTTCAGGGGCAGCATCTGCGTGTGGAGAAGTCCTGAACCCACTCCTGCCATGAGCAGTGAGTGCCCTGGCTGTGCACCACACTCTGGGGCTCACCTTTCAGTGCTGAGCTGGGCCTGAAGCTCTCCCTGCTCCTCCAGGAGCCAAGCTGTTAGTTGTGTTTACCACCTTGCTCTTTCCACTTCCCCTGGTTGTAACTGAAGGTGGAAACCTCTTAACCCTTTCCCACCCTGGGATTCACATGAAAACCATGAGCCCCATGACCCAGTGGGCTGCACAGACAGGGGCCATGAAGGGGATGGAGAGTGGGATACGGGAGCGATGCAGCCTTTCCATTTTCATGCCCAGTCCTGAGTTGGCTTTTGAAAGAAACAGAACAGAAAGCTGGTGCAAGGCTTGATGCCAGCTGATCAGTCTAACTGGATTCATCTTAGAGCTGTGCATCTGACAAAGCTCTTAAGCCCCAGCATGGTTGAGTCTTTCCCAGTGCATATAAGATGCCATGAAAGAGCAGCAGAGGTGTTACGGTTGCAGAGGCCCTGCCCTGTCTGTAACAGTCTTCCCAGCATGGACCAGCCACTGAGACTGGACTTCAAGAGTCACTCAATAGCATCTGGAGTATGGACTGACTCCCCAGGTCCTGCATGGGTGATAGTAATAAGCCTCGGATTAATTGCATGAACTACAGGCTATGATCTAGCAATGGCCACCTCCTCAGTGCTCAATTTATACCAAATGCCAGCCAGGACAGGTGGTGGTGGGACATACCCTTGGAAAACATCACTGCACTGAGTGCAGGGCTCTGCTTTGAGCCTGCAAGTGTGGTAGATCCACGATTTCTATTTCTCCAGCCTCCTGCAGATTAAAAAAATCACCTCCTAGAAAATCAGACTTGAGGCTCGATGCTCCTCCTGTATGTGGAGGAGCTGTGGCAGGCCAGGAACAGGTCCCCGTGAGCCTGCTGCCAAGGCCCTGCCATTGCTGTCACTGCCCTGTGTGACCCTCTGCCTTCCAGAGAGGGAAGCCCTGGCACCCGCGAGGATGCTGCCTCGCCAGACACAAGCAGTTGGCTGAAAGACATTTCCTCTTTGTTTCTCTGCTCGGTGTAATGAATCCTGCCTCCCACTCAGATCTGCTAAGTAAGAGGAGTTACTGTGAGTAATCCCCACTTCGGCGTCTTCTGCTGTAATCGCAGAGAAATCACATTAGCTTTTTTTTCTAGGACAAGGAGAAATTCATCAAATTGCAATCCAGGGAGAACGCACGCAGGAGAGAGAGAAAGGCAACAACAACACACACATACCCTGCAAAAATCCCAAAGTTGACATTTACATTTTAAACACTTATAACAGCTAAACAAATAACAGTAATTATGCTATTTGCATACTTTGTTAAATAATTGTTTGTTAGGTAAAAGGAGCCTCTGTGTGTGTTTGCGAGGAGCGGATGCTCGAAGGAGCCAGAACAGCTGTTTTTTCCCTTCCCTGGTGCCCCATCTGCTTCAGAAAATGGTGACAAGTGACCCAAAGCACTGGCCTGGGGTTTGGGTGTGCTGATATATGGGATGTGCAGGTACGGGGGCAGGAGGCCCTTGGCTCTGGAGAATGAAGATCGTGAGATGTAACCACACTGTCTAGCAGCCACATTGCTTCCCCAAGCATGTGAGGAAGCTTATTGCTCCACACACGAGCACTAGCCCTTGCCAAGGTGAAGCTCCCATGCTCTGAGTGGGGATTTAGGGCTGCAAAGCAGGTTGTCCCCAAGAAGCAGAAGAGATGCAGAAGCATGCAAGTGAATGTAGAGAAGCAGGATGGAGCCTTTTGGCAGCCCTCCAAGGGAAGGTCCCCCTGTAGCACCACCACTTTCACACCAGCACACACTGAACATCCTTCTGATGACACCACCAGACTCAGAGCCCACAAGCTGTCTTGTGGCTGGCAATTTCCACTTGCTCCCTTCCTGCTCAGCTTTTATCCCTTCCTGCTCAGCTCCTGAGGCAGAGGGCTAATTGAAGGGTTTTCCTTTCATTTCTAGTACAGAAAGCCCAGTAAATGCCTTTTAATCTGCCCAGCTTTTCCCATGATTGGCTCTGTCTATCCTCTCACCATTCCTATCCTATTGGTTTGGGGTTTTTTTTAAGTAGACTTGAATGATGTGAACTGGTGGAGAGAGGAGAAGCCTTCTGCCTCTCCTCACATGGTTGAAAAAGGTGGAGCGGAGCCAGAGCCACTGCATCTTTTCACACCTGGCTGGAACCAGGTCAGGCAGCTAATGCATTTCTCGAGCTGAGCGGCTACTTGTTGGAGACAGATGAATGCTGCTTGGCTGTTCAAGTGCTAGAGGCTGGGAGAAGAAATTCCAGCAAGAGACATATGTGTCGGAAGGCAGAGAGGGATGTGGTCCCAGGAAAACAAAAAGCGACGTGTGCATGCTCCATGCCACAGCAAGAGATGTGGATTTAATAATATGACTTTGAAACCATCCCTCATAGCATCAGTTAAGAGAGGAGATTTCATTAACCGTGAGAGCAAGTGCCTGAGCCCTGCTGAAGGGTGAAATTCCAGCTCCAGAGGTTAAAACTGTCCATGCGGGCCCCATTAGCCTGGGGGCAAAACCACACCAACTCTGTGCCCCCCATCCAGAGTTTGTTTCCCCAAGCAACAGCAGGGAAGTCACAGTCCCAAAGTGGAGCCCAAACATTCACTGGCTGTGATCGGCACAGCTCATATTTTCAAGTGTACAACTAAGGGCATCCCATGGGGCTGGGGAAGAGAAATGCTCCAAAATAACTGTTCTCCCCTCAGAACATTTTCACTGGAAACGTTTATATTTACCCTTCAGCCAAAACTTTTTCCTGATTTTTTTTCTTTAAGTTGAAAGCACATTTTCCAGTTCAACTCTAGTTCTTTCAAGTAGAAAGTAGAAATGTTCGGTTTTCTTTAATGAATCCTTTCTCCTTTCTCTCCCACTACCCTGCTTTTTACTTAAAGTTTAAAAAAAAGGAAACGAGGGAAGGAAAACTAATAAAATCACAGAGATTTTTTTCCATTAGTTTCAAATAACTTAAAACAACTTTTTTCTCTTTTTCTTTTTTTTTCTAAAAAAGTTTTATGAGTTATTTTGAAGGATGCAAAAGCTTTATGCGAACCTTTTTATGTAGGTCAAAAAACCTTTTTCCCAGGATAAAAAAAAAAAAAAACCAAATCCAAACAAAACCCCTTAATGTGCATGAAACAATGTGGACCAGCTCTAAAAATAAGCTACCATAGCGATGAAAGCTTTACCCCAGCTGACTGCGCCTTGGCATCACCTTCCCTGCGCTCCTCTCCTGTCTCTCCAGCCTGCAGCTGAGGCACGCACAAAGCACGCTGTGTGTGCCACCCCATCAGGGCTACACTATGGTCCACGATGATTTATACTCACTTTGCACAAGTGCAAATGCCTCCTGTCCATGAATACATCCTCCACCGTGCGATCCTGGTGTCCTGCATCTCTTAACGAAGGCGGGACTCCAGGGCTAGGTGAGCAAGCTCAAACTCCTGCCCACTTGCTGATACATCACGCCTGGCTTGCAGAAAAAAATGATCCTTCGTGCTACAGGCTGGCCCAATTTAGCCAGTCAAATGAAAGACACCTATTAAAAAAGGTAATGAGCAACGAAGGCCTTTTTTTTTCAAGCTTTTTGATTAGGTAGACTTGCTGGGGAATGCTGCACTCAGCATGAGATAATGTCCCGGTGAAGGTAGCAGTGGTTATGGAGGAGATGGGCTGTCAAGGGAGAGGGAGTCAGAGCTAAGAGCTCCTCAGGATGGCTGAGTGCTTTGTTGAGTGAAGGGGAGCAGGATGCAGCCATGGTTTGATGGCACGACCATGCCTGTTCCTGCATGCTGTTTCAAGCTGGAGCTCTGGGATCCTGCTTTGGTGCAGCAAGGGAGCCCAAGCTGCCAAAAACACATGTAGCAGCTCCAGGAGCCAAGAGGGGATGCACCTGCAGGTCACTGCAGTAGCTCCAATGATGCAGAAAGAGGTGTCAGCCTTGAACAGGGCTAAAAGGGTTGACCCCTACGCTTGGCTCCAGCACCACCACCTCAAGGGAGTCTTGATGATGTGAGCTTGGAGTCAAGGCAGGTACCAGAGCTGTCCCCACAGTGCACAGCGTAGGGGAAGAGGCTGGCACGTGTCAGTCAGGGCAGAGGTGGGATCCTTGGAAAGTATGCTCGGTTTAGAACAAAAAAGCAAAAAAATCAGAGAGAAAGTAAGTGCAATTCCTGCCTCCCTTTTAAAATAATTTTTAAAAAAAGTTCACAGAAATGGACAAATTTTGCTTCAAAAGATATTTAACACTTCATTTTGCTTCATCCCTTTTGATTACTTCTTATAAAACACAAAAGCTTTAAACAAAAGGTCATTAAAAGATAAAGAATTGAAGCTCTTCTTGCGGGAATGGAGAGAGAAGGAATCTTGACATTTTTAACAGCATGGTTTTTTCCTCTTTTCCAAAATGAAAATTAATCAACACTGATTTGATTTCACACACAAAAGCCCATTTTGTGGAAGTGGCATTTGCTGACAGAGAACTGTTTCGACAAGAAAACTCCAGCCAGAGGAGCACACAGTATGCTGCACACCATTAGGGTACATGAGCTGCAAGGACACTGGTCTCCCAGGGTTTGTAATAAATCCCATCCTTTTTCTGGGTCAAGTAACTCAGAGCTGTCTGGAGGTTATGCTAACACGCCGGGGTTTGGGGACTGATGTCAAGATCTGAGGAATTCCTGTTGCCTGGAATAGAAACAATGAAATTGTTCCAAGACACCATTTATTCCCAGGTGCCTGCAAGCTGTCATTTCTAGGGAAGATGAACAATTTGAGAAGATCTAATATCTTCAGAAATAATTCAGGAAGACAGAATTCATTCAGCTCCCCAGGTCAGTAATGAATGGGACTCATGTAAGTCGGAGGAGGACAGAGAGGATCTGACCACCAGCTCTCCCAAATCAGGTGAGCTTGTGCAAGGAGCAAAGACAAAGGTTTTGAGCAGCTCTGCCTGGAGACTACGTGTGGTCCACAGAGGCTGGGTAGGAGCAGTGAGGACCAAGGGATGCAGCCACCATGGAGCTGGCAGGTACTGACTGTGGGGTGCTGCTCTGCCAGTGTATTAAGGACCAACCTAGTCCCCTTGCCTTGAGCCTTGGGCTATTCTACCACCCCAGTTCTATTCAATAAATGCCTGTTTTATCTTCTTTCCTTTCACCTGTCAGTCAGTTCTAGTCTAAGGACTAGATAAGGACTAACACAGACTGCTCTAGCTGGGAACAAACAAGTGATGCTATGAACAGCAAGGTGCAGATCATGGCCCCTTAGATATTTGCTGTGTAGCTGTGAGTCACCCTGAATGTCCCACAGCCTTTACTTGTGATGAAGCGTCAGAGGTGGGATGGGGAAGGGACATCAAGGAAAGAAGCTACCTGCTTCCCAATAGGACACGATGACACATTAAGCCTGGGTACCAGAACCAGTCCTGCTTCCCTGCAGCACTGCCCTGGCTCTGCGCAGCACCCTGGCCTGGCTTGTGTTCACCTCCCTGCGCACACCAGTTTCAAGCATCTTGGGTCCCTGTATCTGTGTCAGGGAGAAGAGCAAATGGCAAAGGAAAAGCAAACAAAGCGAAGGGGAAAAGCATAACAAAACCAGCAGAAAAGCCTTCCCACGCCACTCTGTGCTTTCAAGTAAATGAGGCTAATTAACTAATTGCCTAAATTATTAGGGCTATTTTTACCCTTGTATGAAGGCTTGGCATTGTTGCCAATTTCTTAAGAATCAGCGCTGAACTCTCAACTTATCAGAAAGTTGAGGAAGCAAAGCCCCTAGAGCGGGGAGCCAGAGGGCAGAGCAGCTGCTGGGCCAGGACTGGGGCTCAGGTGGGTACCACTGCTGTGGGGAAGGAGCATCTGCAGGAAAACAACCCTGGTGGGTGATGTTGTAAAACACAGAAGTCCAGTGCTGAAATCTCACCTGCACCTGAATCTGCCTGCAGTGAAGGATTTCTTTGATAACTAAGCATCCCCCACTCTGCTCCACTGCTTTCCTGTTGTAGCCAGCATGATAGAAGCTTATTTGGAGGAAGGGTTTCACATCCAGGTGAGAGAAGGGGAAGGCTGATGGCTAAGGGTGCATCAATATGCCAGTGCTGGCAGTGATTGCGTTGAGAGCATGGGCAGACCCAGAGGAACCTTGGACAACCACCTAGGAAGCAAAGATAGTGCACAACTCAGCACAACAAAACCTGCTTGAAAAATGGCCTTTTGGCCACAGGGATGCGCTGCCAAGCTACTATTGACCCACTAGGGGCAAGCTGGTAAGAGTGGGGATGTGGCTGCAAGTGTGGACTTTATGTTTGCATCTGAAGGAAGCTTGGTGGAGATGGTTTTAACAGGCTGTTTGGGACCTGGCTGGGATTTTAATCTACAGAGCTTTCTGGCATCTACAGCACTGCAGTGGAGTTATCACACCCCAGCGCTGCCAGCTCTGGTCTTCTGAACCAGCTATTAGCAAAGAGACACCCTCCCAGGGCCAGTGGGACCCTCTTCTTCTCTCAGGGAAGCCGCGGGGCTCTACAAGTGCCAGCACTGGGTGCAGGGCTGCATGCTATGCGCCTGCCCCGGGAAATAACTGCTTCTCAAGCCTGGTTTCCTCACTGTTGCCTCAGGGATCAAGTTCAGTTCTGCGTGTGCTGCTTCAAGAACTAATTGGGGTTTGCTGTGCTAGTGATGCCTGGTGTCTCCAATGCTTACGGAATGGGCTGCAGCCAACTAACCAAAACATGTGTGTCCCTCTCCCAGGGGTGGGGGGGAGTTAAAAGCAATGTTGTTTCTGACAGAGCAGCTAGCAGGACCCTCCAGATGTATTTACTGAGATGCACCCATTGCTCTTTCTCCGGGGACACTGACCACCATAGACCAGTCACCACCGCTTTGCACATCAGCCTTGAAAAATCTCTGGAATGAGATATACTCTCTGCAAATAGGGAACTGATGTTACATGGCCTGTACATACAAAGTTATCCCTCCATCACACCCAGGCAACTATCTCCTTCTCAAATTATCCAGACCACCCTCCACAAAAGGAAGGTGCGGATCCTTCTGCTGTAACCCCAACACATACTGTAGCAGGCACACAGCCTCCACTCATGGCAGGAATCAACATGGCAGGAGCTCCCTCCTTCCACTTCAAGAAATGCCATTTTCTTGGGTTTCGAGGGATTTTCTCCTAAAAGAGAACAAGATGTTTTCTCCTCTTCAGCTAAATGCCAACATCTTAACTCCCTGGTGGAAATTTCAGTTAACTCCATTAAAATCCTCCAGCCATTTCTGCTGAAGAGCTACTCCCCTCAGGAGCAAGAAGACTGATAGACCTCTGCTTCTGTAATAAACCTCGCTTATCAGTGGTGACATTTCAAGCCTGGTTCTTCTCTCAACACGCAAGTGCACAAGAGTTTGGGGTGGCAAGTTTCTTCTAGCCATGTCATTGAAGAGAAGAGCAGGTAAAAGTCCCCTGTCCTTTGGATGCAGGAGTGAGCTCCCCTCTGAGTTATCTCCAAGACTATTTGCAGCATTGAACCAGCCATGGTTTAGTGTGGTTGAGTACTGGAGACATCCAAGAATGGAGATCTCACAGCCTCTCTGGTCACCTGTTCTCTTGCTGCGCCACACTCTTAGGGCATATTTCCTTCCAAATACCCAACTTGAACCTCCCAAGCTGCTTTTGTGCCCATTGCTCCTGTTAGGCTGCCTAAGAAGTGTTTGGCTCTATTATCTGTGCAAGCTCTGTCCAAGCAGCTGTAGTTATTTGGTGCTGCCCTTCAAACCTGGATCCTGAGAAGCAGGATGCAGAGTCTTTGGATGCCCTGAAACATTGCTCTATCATTGCTGGTAAAGGGAATATTGGCACCACATTAAAGTAAGCCACAGACACCCTTGGGCCAACTTCTGCCCAGGCGCTTGTCCCTCCAAGACAGATCCTTGACCCTTCACAACTGTTTTGGTAAGGATCAGTAAAATGATGAAGATGGACCAGATGGCAACCACTGCTGTACTCAGCAATGCATGAAGGACAGCTCACAACTCAGCTAGCAAGGTAATACATCTCACCATAATCTTTTGATATCTTTCCTTTCTACTTGCAGACTCTCTCCCCACACTCTGGCCATCTTGTTTGCAGAAAACCCTGTCTCATGTGAAGCTGGCCAGATTTTTCTGCGGAAAAATGCCTCTTTTTTTGAGGTTAACCTAGTCCAGAGTGGAATCTCTGTTAGATCAGGCTTTTTCTCTCTTAGAAAAGATGAACAATTTCTACAGTTTTTCCAATGGAGTGCAGGGAGCCATTATCCCAAAGTTTTGTAAATACAAAATGAAGATTATGATCCCTGGGGTGATTTGGCAGGAAAGTTCACCACTTTCTGAGGGCCTTCCTGTGTATGAAATGGAAATGTCCTGTAGCTCCCTGTTTGCAACGTACTTAGAAATTCTTGAATACCTGGCACTAGACATGTCGTATTATCTCCTACCTCATCTCCTGTGTCTAAAGCTGGCAGCCTGGCAAGGGGAATTATTCCAGATTTGTGCTGTCCAGAAAACAGCCTGGCAGGAAGATTTGCAAGTCACGTCTCCCTGCTCAGTGCCATCTCCTGTCCCATTACTCAGAAACCCAGTAGAGATGATGAAACTTAGGCTCTCCATCCCGGGATTAGCTGGCAACCCACAACCAGGAACTGGCAGTCAGTTATTCCCTGCCTGCTGTTCTGGGACCAGCTCTGAAGGCTGCTCACTGCCTCTTGTTGTTGCACTTGATGTTAGCCCCAAGACGCCACTACCTCAGCCGCTACTGCAAAGAACCTACATGCCACATCCAACACACTGCTCAATTCCACTCACATCTAGGGACCAGGAGGGAGACGGGGAGCCCAGGAGAGGCCAGTCCTTCTGCAATATTTTCAATATAGGAAAATATTCTGGTTTCTTCATCCCTCCCACCCCCAAGCCCATGCGGCAGGGGAGGTGGACTGGACTTTAGGACACTGCTATTTCCCTACTGCTCTGTGGCAGGTCCTGCTGGAAGTATTGGGGCAAAAGGAAAATTTACCAAGTGCCTGTTCCCAGCACAGCTGCAAGTCAGATTCAGTTTCCCAGTGTTGCCTTCTGCATATTTTATCCACCAACAGATTTAAATATAATACAAGGCCACAGACACCATTAGAAGAGGCTAGAGAGGAAAGAGCAGAAGAAGCTTGTCCTTTTCCTTTAGGCTTATAGAAGATGGCACTATAAGAGCTCAGAGAAGGGGCATTTCCAAGCAGGAGCTGTGCCAGACCCTCACCTTGGACGGATGGGAGGCTTCAGCCATTAGTTCCAGGCATCGGTGATGCTCAGGACAGGGACTGGCATTAGTGATGCTGGGGTAGAGCATTTAGTAACCTCAACTATTTGACAGAGCAGGATGTCAGCTCCAAAATAGCTACACAGCATCTCTCCAGAGAGAGGAAAAATTCCTTGGATAATGCAAAGAGGTTACATGGGAATATCCCACTGGTGAAAGAGGGCATTCCCTGGGAGGTCTCTACAGGTACAGGTATTTAACACAAACCTTTAAACAGACACTCGACAAAGAGAAGCACCGTGTGAGATGATCAAATCACCTGTGTACCTGTGGGAAGCGGAGAATATATCCTGCTCACCAGAGCTGCGAGACGTATTCACCTGTTGCAGGAATTAATCCTTTTTTTACTAACAGAAAGTGGCAGAGCTGTGCGCATAGAAATCCTGTCTGAAATGAATCCCTGATAAAAGAGGAAGACAAGTTAAAAGGTGAGTTTTTACTGCCTACCAAAGCTTTAGGTTTTTAAAGGGTCTTTTGTAGAATTAGCAGGCTACTACACGGATAGATATCAAACTGCTGTGCACATCAAGAAAAAGCATGGAAGTTTTGAGATGGGAAAGAAATGCATGGAAAAAATGAAGCAGAAGAGGGCAAGAGGAGGAGAGAGAAGAAGCACTGATATGCAGAGGGGAGGGAGGCTGATAAATGATGGAGGAAATAGTTGAAGGGGAGTGAAGAAGAGAGCAATGAGCAGTAGCGTAAGGAGAAAAGAGAAAGATAAAAAGAGGAGGAGAAAGGGAAAGAAGAGATAAATGAGGGCAAAGACCAACTCATCATTTCGCAATTCCACCCCGGTGGAGAGGAAAATTGATGTCTGGAGCTTTTTTATGGCCAACCTCCTGGGCATGGGACAAAAGACAAGTTATTACCCAACCCCAGGTCAGGTCTGTAGCCTGCCAACTGCTTAGACACATTCAGAGAGCCCACGAGAGTCGTAAATCAAGGGGGCCAAAGAGATCATAGAGATGCTGGGTCCAAGCACAGAGCAGCAGTGAGCTCAGCAATATAATCACAGGAGAGGAGCAAGTCCAGGAGTGACACGGGCTGATGAGGAGTGCCCAGACCAAAAGGGATTTGCTCATCTCTCCTTCATGCCATTCGTAAGGACAGCGTTCCCCCAGAGATGCAAGTCCCCCTGCATTTCCTCATGATTTCTCTCCCTATTGATTTTCAGGCTCTGAATACCATTTATTTTTGCTTGCTTGATTCACTCATTCATTGAATAAAGGCATCATCACTATTATTATTATTATCCCCGTCATCGGGCTCCTCATCACACATTATATTATTTGCATTGCAGAGCTGGAAGATTTCAGGTTGAGGCAGGAAATTTGTGCGAGTTGTTATTACTGCAATCAGATGAAGTGAGAATTGGATTGGTGAAGGCTGCCAGAGCGCAGCTCTCCCAGCAGGACACAGAGGCTCTGCCCAATCAGAGGAAGCTGCTGCTTTATTGCACGGGCCCTGCCAGCAATTTCGGACTTGCCTTTGCTGTCCCATCTCTCCCTCCCATCCCACCACCCAGCTCCACTGGCTGCCAGCAGAGAACGTGGAAACGCATCGGTACAGGAGGGTGAGGAATCAGAAAAGGCTTGGCGAGATTGCACATTTTCTGCCTTGCTGATGGTATTTATTAGACAACAGAAAATAGCTATTTTGCCATCTGCCTTGTAAAAAAAAAAAAAACCACCAACAAAAAAAACCTCATTAAATTAATGGAATGTGCAGCTGCCGAACAGAGTGTTCCTCTCCCTACCGCCTCCCGGGCAGCCCAGCCCTTGCTGGAGTGGAGAATCAGGCTGCCAAAAGTAGCTGAGGCTAACTCAAGCTCCTGGGGTGGGAGAGGATGGACAGATGGACAGGCAGGTTCTTCCCAGCCCCAGGAGTCTTGTCAGGGACCTATGGGTGCTCTGCTGCCACACACACCCCCCCTTCCCGCACATACTCCAGCTGCATCTCAGCTTGTGAAGGGATCTGCTCAGCAGGCTGCAAATGCCTCCTTTTGCCCAAGCAGAGTGATCCAGACTTCGCATTCAAGAGGTCAGAGTTGCCTGGTGCCCTATGTTGAGCACAGTGGTGTTTGTGGGGAAGTAAAGTTGTAACTTCCATGCCTCCAACATCTCAATGTGAGCTGGTCAATCCACTCCTATCATCCACCTCTACATGGCAAAGTTTGATCCGAGTTGGTACTTGCCCTGTGAAGGCGTTCAGCTGAGATTGCAAAACCAAGAAAGCCTCAAGACTGACTGACTATAGCCCAGAGGAGCTCCTACACATAAGCCTTCATTTTGGCTGAGAACACCAAAATCATGAATCAAATTCTTCCTCAATCCCAGTAAGACAGAAGCACCATAAACCAAAGATCCTGGATAACTTTAATGATGTTAATGAATCTAGGTGAGCAGCGGTGTTATCAATTCATTTCTACTTGGCCCTGAACAGCACTGAAAGGTTTTAAGTGAACCTTTTCTTCCAGTATCTGGCGGAGCACGAGGTGTGTTTGATGGAGGAGTGGTTGCCAAAATTCCATCTTATATGTGGCCTTGAGAAGCAGGTCCACCAGTTTGGACTGCCAAGGCCTCCCGAAGGTATCAGATGCCACAAGACATTGCCTTAGCTAATATACTCATTACGTCACCACCTCATCATGAGTAACACCTGAAGAGTGATGTCTAGCACTACTATGGGTCCAGCAGTGCTTCTCCTAAGGAAATAACGCCATTTGTTAGCTGTTTCAGCACTGACAGTGTTTCAGCATTGCTGTAGTATAATTCACATTTAATCCTCACTTGCATTTTCTGCTGCTGACCCCTCTGCTAATGCCAGGGAGTGCCCAGTGCCTGCACTGTTCCTCTGAAGGTGCCACCCCTCCTTTGTGGTCCCCTCCTACTCCTTCTAGGGGGCTTTTCTCTATAGATTTTTCACCTGGATGAGTTTTTACCTGTCTTTTGCAGGAAATTTGTTCCCTTAAATTTGTTCCTTCAGCAGTTACAAAGCAACTGGGGAAAGCTGACCAGGAGAGGGGTCCAGCTGCAGAGAGGCTGTTTCCATTGTACCTATGCAGGAAGCTGGAGTTGGCCTCTTGAATTTCAGCACGCAAAGGGAAAGTTACAGGACTACAGCATGTCGAATCACTTCATGCCAAAATAAATCCTCACATAATAAGTCCTAATACCGCCAAAGAAACTATTACAGTCAGTCACAGAAATAATCCACATTGAAAATCAGTGAAAATACCTCTGCCCAGTGTAATAACATGGCTCCAGAGGATCAGTTCCAGTCAAAGACAATAATTTCATGTTTACCCAACAGATGATGAGGGCAGCTCCAAAAGGCAAATGTTTGTTGCCAAAAAAACCTCTGCTTCAGCAAGATTTGGCCACCTCCCATTGAAGACTTGCTTTTAAAACCAACGAGCAAGAACCAATGGGAAGACTATGAAAGGGAGAGATCAAATCAAGGTCCAGAAGGATGTCGTGGCTGTCTCTTACACCATTACTTTCAGTCCTATCAATCCTTAATCAGTGGCAGTAAGGGCAGAACACCAACGTGATTGCTTCACAAGCACAAATTTCTTGGTTTTCAGAGGCCAATGGCAAAATTTCTCACAGCCTTTGCTTGAGTGGCTACTGGTCTCAGGTATTTGTAAGCAAAAACCTTGCGTGTCTGCAAGTCGCTGACTTTATCTGTAGCATCAGTGGGCTGTCTGTGCAAGGTTGGAGGTGTCTTTATACACATGGATCCTGACTGGGTGGCATGTGGACACTGCCTCTGCTGGTCTTGGTAGTGACTTGCTCAGAGGAACCTGTGAGGTAGGGCCACCAGGCTGCTGAGCTTCCCCATGGAGTTGTTCACAGGGTTGTCTTAAAAAACAAGTTATCCAAAAAATATAGGGCAGAGCAGCAAAAACACCAGGACAGGTTTGGGTTTTTTTTCTTGAAAAAATTTGCTTTCTTAGAAAATAAGAATAAAAATCCAGCATCCATTTTTCAAGAAAAAACTAAACCCACAAGTTCCCTTAATTAAAAATTGAAGCCTGTCACAGAGAATTTTGATAAAAGCATTGACATTTTGCAAAGTTGCCCTTGGACAAATCATGAGCATTGAAAGCTCTGAGATGGAGACACTGTGGAAGCACCTCTGCGCATGTCAGAGTGTATGGGAAGGACATTCATCTTCCTGCAGTCAGGTGTGTTGGTAATTCCATGATGTTTCTCATGTGTTTGTCCCTCCTGTATCCACGTGTGCTGTACGTAGCATGGGGGGCTGTGGCAGGCCTGGGAGAAGGCCAGAAGAAGGTCGTGTTAGGAACAAACACAGCGTGCACATTGCAGCACTGTGTATGAGGATGGCATTCAGAAAGGAGGGACTTTGTGCTTGTGCAGACAAAGCTGCATCACTTCAGGAAGCCCAGCTGCCTGGAGTCTGGGTTGCTGGTTAGGATAGTAAGAGGTGAAGGACACATAGCTCCAAGATTTCAAGTAACTTGTTCATTCTGGGGAGATTGGTGGAGCTTCTGGTTGATGTGGCACCTACAGTTCCTTCGGGCATCTCCAATGCTCAGGTCCTTGTGCAGAGGGATGCTTCCACCTCATAAGCCAGAAATTCTGGTGCCGAGGCTTTCTCCTGCTTGTGAACATTTTTATACATTGCTTCTTGCTCAAGGTCTCAGCTGCAGACAGCAGCGCTTCCTCAGGCCCTGCTCATGCAGACACAGACCTGTGGCCACTTCCAGTCATCAGTGGAGGAAAATGAGAAGAGACAGTTAGTGAAGGACCTCATCCTCCAGGTCTGCCCCTGGGCTGACACACAGGTGAAGAGCTGCTGCTTTTTAATACCATGGGTCTCCTCTCAGCATCTTTTCCTGTCACTTCGTCCCCCTGCTCCTCCCGTGCGTGTGGGAGCACTTGGTTCACGCTAACAAATCTGAGCATCCCTGGATGATTAAAGGAAGCTCTGCCTTTTAAATCGCTCTGATTGGGGTTGATGGCTGTGCAGAGCTGGACACTTGGCTCTAATGATGTGTGAAAATCTCCCTGCTGTGACCAGTCTTTCCCGGCTGTGGAAAATAAGGAGAAATGCAAAGGCGGGGGGGAACAAAACAAACAAACCAAAAACCTCCTCCAGTGGGAGTCCCAGATCAGACAGAGGGTTGTCACTCAAGACAGTCCCTCCAGGAAGAGATCCAGCCCCGGGGGGAGGCAGAGCATGGCCAGCATCTCCAGCGTGGAAGCACAGCACGGTGGCTTCACCACAAGTCCCGCAGGCACGAGGAGGATCTGAGCAAGCAAACCAGTGTCCCCAACACCCAGGGACTGCTGGCTGGCATCTCTTCAGGTTAGTCTCCATCACCGTTGCTGACGGGATCAGCAGTCAGCACGAAGGGGTTGAGAACCCAGCCAGTACCTTCGCTGCCGTCTTTCCTCACCACCTTCCCCTGTTGTTAACTTCCTCATGACAGGCAAATTCAAAGCGAATCTCAGCATGCACCCTCCAGTCCTTCCCCTCTGAATGAGTTTGCTTTTTAGAGGCTCTCCTTGCTGAGATCTGTTGCTCTGCAGCAGAGGGGAACAGCCCGGTGGGCTCCCAAATAAAGGATGTGTTTCCTCATGCTTGGATGGGGCTAAACAGAAGCACAGGGGGAGGCCGGGTGCTGGCCGGAGGTGTCCTGCAGTGAGTGACCCTCAATGTGACATTGATGGCTCTTAATTCTTAAGCCTGCTTTGGAAGGATTTCAGTAGATCCTATTTAATCACTGCAGCCTCTTCATCTCCCTCGTCTCAGCTCAGGGTATTGTTACACGCTCTCCTCCACTGGCTCTCTTCAAGAACTGGGCACCCTCCTCTTCCTCCACGGGTCCCCAGCACAGAAATGCCACCAAGCCTTTGCTTACTGCACGGCGCGGAGCTGCCAAGGCCAGAGCCACCCTCGGCTCGTTTACTAATGCACAGCTCAAATAGCATTTGCTTAATTTCCCCCCAGCCGCAGGACTCCTCCATCTCTCGCTAACGAAGGGCACGGCTTCCTGCAGGTGCAACTACCAGCTCCCGCAACCGGGCTGCACCGTGCATAGCATTAAATATTTAAGCACTTGTCAAAATGTTATAACGATTTTTTTGTCTTGTTCCATTAGCTCCGTTTCCAAAGGCCACCACTGGAACGACTGAACATATATTTCTATTGAATCCAGCTTAGAAGTTATGATCTGAGAAAGGGGGAGACAGGACAGTATGTTCTGCGGCGCCTGCTCTTCCCCACCACCGCTCAGCTGAGACACGTCGGCCTTTGAAATATCATTTTTATTCCTACCTTAGAAAAACTAAAATAAAGAGACTGATTCTTCTGCCTGCTTGATTCACTTCTGCTGGCTAAATAAGGTTCATAAATACCAGTCAGGTGGCTTCCCCAGCTAAGTTTTGGTGCTGTTGGTTTAAATGCCTTGCGCAGTTTGTGGTACTGGCCGTGTGAGCCGGATTTCCTCTCCAGGTGCTAAATAAAGTGTTGCTACTACATAATTTTCCTGTTGCTAGAGAGGTACGCACACGAACCTTCCTTGCTGTCTGCACATCACATTATTATGCTAATACTGTGAGTATTAGACAAAAAGCACTGAAGGAAGCCAATGGAGACAGCAGTTTGGACTGGGGACAAAGCATGGGCAGAGGGGGGGCTGCAACCCCCAAGTCTTTAGGTTCACTGTATTACCAAGAAGTAGAGAGCCAGAGGAAGTTGTATGGGGTGGGAGATACCCACAGCCCCCAAGGACATTGGCATGGTGTCCAATGCACCTTGGCCATGGGATACTGAGCTAGGGCCACTGTGGGGCTCAGCTCCTTCCAAGCAAACCTCAAGTTTGCACAAGGAAACTGGGCTTGTCAAGGGCCAGGGGATGGGACTGCTGGTGGCAGCCCCATGGTCACCACCCTTCCCTCCTTTGGGGAAAAAAAAAGGGAAACCTAAAGCATTCTTAAAAACTTCCCTGTTTTAATTCCTCTCTATTTAAAGGTGCAAGAGCCCAAGAGTTCCAGCCCTGCTCCTTGTGCCTGGATGCTTCACAAAGTCGTAATCCCCACTAGTGACATCACAGGCTGTTGCCATGGGGATGTCAAACTCAGCGCTGTGACTTCACCACGGCTGGGATGGGCAGCAAGGGAGATAGTGCTTCTCAACCACCAGTGTCTCTGGTAATTAGCAAACTGGCATGGAAAATGACGATGAAACACAGGATAGGAACATAAAACCATTTTGTAAGTATGATCTATCGGAAAGTATTCCCTCATGAGAAAATGCCTCCTTAATGGATCCCACGCTTTTAAGTAAAACCACAAAAGGCAGAGAATAAAATAGAAATTATAGTGATTTGTTTTATTGGCCATTTCATTGAGTAATTAAGAGGATAATTAGGAGAAAGAACATTAAAAGGTGTTACACTCAGCCCTTGTCTTGCTCTAGAGACATGAGCTATGGAACATGCAGCTTCATCTGACGTTTCCCTGTAATAACGTGGGGTTCCCCAGGGTGAAGGAGGTAAGCGTGGATGTACTAAAGCACAAAGGGTCACGTATAGGGTGGGATGGGGTGGAAAAGCATCTCCCCTGTGGCCTTGCAGGATGCTGGAGCCCTTCCAAGAAACGCATAATGGAAATGGCAGGTTGCAGGGAGCAAAACCCACCTTCACAGCATCTATTGCCAAGTGGCATCAGGCTTTGACACTTGCACATTTCATGCACTGCATTTCAGTGCAGGGGAGGCTAACAGGAAAAACACAAACCAGCCCTGGCTGCAGAGGAGCTCTGGGGAGAGCTTCCCAGGGTGAAACTTCTGCTGCTGAAGCACCAGAGTTGAGCTAGTAGTGGCAGAAAGTTGGAAAACTAGCTGAAAGCTCAGCACAAGAGTTACCCTGCACCAGGAGAGCAGCTCTGTCACTTACCCCCCTTCTAACACCTATCCCCCACTTTGCCTTCTCATATTTTGCTTTGGAAAATTTATATTAAAAGTACCTGTGTAACTAATCCAGATCCAGACAGGACCCAACACTGCTCTAAGAGCCCTCAGTGGTCACAACTCTCTATCTAAGCTGCTTCTCTAAGATACCCAGCATTTCCCACAGAGGAGGAAACCTTGGTGCTAGCCAACATATCCATGAAACAAAAACCTACTGAAGTAATGAAATCTGCAGCTCCTTTCCAACCCCCAGCACATCTCGCTCCACTCCATTTACCCACCAGCACTGTCACATTCCCAGAGATGTCAGGACACCAGGTCCCACCACAGGTTTCCTCTGCAGCTCACATTACACACTCTGGACCGCCATGCTCACACGGGGCCATCTCCTAAGAGGCCCATGTGAAAGCCATCCCCAGCCAGAGTGATCTGTCCACTGCAAGTCCCAAGTGGTCACCACAGGGAGAAAACTCATCACTGTGATGGGGAAATGCAAACTGGAGTGACGGACACCATAAAAAGAAAGGGTTTTTACTGAAAGCAGAAAGTCCCATTGGACATGCACTTATGAACACTGAGACTATAGACAGGCTAATGCACTTTACTGCCACTTCAAATCACTTGCTCAGGAGACAAAATGAGCAACCAGCCAACCTAGACAATTGAGAAACCCTAACATGGCAGTGATGACCAATTGCCAAGAACTAAGTAGTTCTTAGGTCCTTGCTTGCTCCAGGACCACATATTTAGGAAAGCACATCCCCTTACATGCAGTAGGCTGGCTTGTTTTAAAGTGGCCTCTGTGACTAGAAACCCCTTTTTTCTCCTTAGGGAGATGGATGTGATGTCTACAATCCAGTTGCCATGCAGGGCCTGTGCCTTGTCAGGGTTGAGCCCGAAGTGTCAGACAACTGTCAGAAACCCCATGTTCAGAAAGACACTAGCCCTCCCTCCCCTTCTCCTGAGAACAACTTCTGCCCTGTCCTCCCCTGCTCAGGGAGAGCAATCCACATCCTTTTCAAAGCAAAGTAAAACTGGCTTTTTGGCTTATTGCTGGCCTTTAACAGGCACAAGAGCAGCTTGACTCAAGCACTTGGCACAGCCCTAAAACAAGGTTCCTGTTTGAAGTGCATGGATTGAGGCTGGATTAAAAAAGGCCAGGAGGAGCATCTAGCTCTCCCCTACACTAAAAAGGCTGCCCAGCAGCAGCAGCAAACACACCTTCATCCTGCCCAGCTCATCGCGCAATCCTTAAGAAGTGGTTATGGTGCTGGAGAAGCGGTGATTTCATATGCAACGTTTGACTTGACTCGGGCTGGGGGTGATTGCAGAGCATGTGCTCTGCTGTCCAACTCTGCTGCAGGGAGGAGGGCAGAGCTGCCCCACTCCTGGCTGCAGGACCACCCAGAGCTGCTCCAACCCTGTTGTCACCAAGAGGACCTGGACAGTTAACTTCCACAGTGGTAGATTAAGACCAACAGCAAATGCAGGACAAAATGCCAGCGTCAACCACCTCTGCCCGGCCAGAGCCTGCAGAGCCCAGAGCGGGTCCCAGGCAGACAACTTATCTGCAGCTTGAGGCAAGTTTAGAGAATCACTTCTGAAGTTTCCCGCTTGCAAACACCTTATTTCCCCACCACCTCCAGTCAACGCAACAAGCAGCTTTAGTGCAACGCAAAAAGGGAAGATGATAAAACAATACACCAACCCTTACCTGAAGGTGCATCCTTCCTTCCTCAGCAAGCAGCAGGGAGGACATTGCTGTCTCTGGGTAATTTTCCAACATCCCGTGTTGCAGGTAGATTTACAAGCTGATCATAGTTGGAGCTGTTAATACAAGAGTGCAAAGAAAACAGATTTTACCAGGAAGCACAGGGCTGCTTTTCTTCCAGCTTTGCATTATCATGACTTGCTCTTTTTAAATCCTTTTTTCTTTTTCTTCTATGATTGACCATGTTTGGCGTTCAAAGCTTTAAAAAATAAATTGTGGATATTCTTTCATCTACTACGCATGAGAGAGTCAGAATCATTACATGGCTTAAATGGATGTTTTGGGAGGGACCCTGGACCAAGCAGTTCCTGCTTTAACTAGGAGCCAGAGGGATGAAGCCGATTTGCAAATAATGTTACATGCTGGTTTTCCTTGAACTCGAGGGAAAAGGCTGAAGCAGCTACTTGTCATTCTTTGTAAGGAATTGAACAAAATGGAAATGGAGTTCACTAGGAAAAAAAAAAAAAATAAAGCTCTGCAGCACACCAATCTCTCCCGCACCAGGGGAACGTCCCAGGACTGCAATGAAGCCGTGCCTCAGCACATACCACTGCTTGGGCACTGGGAACAAACAGACCAGCTGGCCTTTTCCTGAGAGCAGGTTTTTAACTCTGAGAGCTGTGAGCATTCTCCAGCTCAACTTGAGCCGCTTCTTCTTCACGCTGTTCAAAAGACAACTTTCCCCTTTAGCATCACCAACGCCTTTCCCCAGGAGTGGGGAGCTCCGATATCTGCAGCGCTGCATCTTTACAGCAAATTGCCTATCGATGACTTTGTGGCTAATATATACAATGAGTACAGGAGCTAATATAATGCCATTTTCCATGTTTACTGCATTAGTACAGTGGTTGAATCTGCTGATTAGTTCCTATTTTCTTGCCGCTTCTCCCTGAGCATCCCTTTTATTTTTGCCCTGCTTGTCTGCATAGAGTCATTTATCCGTACGGCTGGTGTAACAGCAAGCAGGGCCAAAGCTATCATTTCTCCTCCCTTTCAAATTTAATCTCGCAGACTTCAATCTTTGTGATATCACTATTATTTTGTCCATATCTGATCTAATGGGAACCAGCCATTATTTTTGCCTTAAAAAAAAGAAAAAAAAAATAAATGTGAGCAAAAGAGAACGATGGCTGTGGCACTAATGAACCTTGGCATATCTCCTTGCAATGAATCTGGTGCTAAAACAGAGACGGTTTGTTTCCCTTCTCTTGACATAACTGCAAGACTGACCCCTGATGCACGGGCAGCTCCCCACCACTAAACAGCATTGCCCAGATCTCCCGGGGGATTCATTTCACTGCCAACCATCTCCGCAGCCCTTCTTACTGTCTAATTTACCCAAATAGTGAAAAACAACTAAAGTGAAGCCGAACACTCTCCAACAACACAACTGCAATGGATTTCTTCAGCTTTATTCCCCTACAAGCTAGGGAGGTCTCTTGCCCTGGTTGTTAAAAGGGAGGGGGGGAAATTTCCTACAATCCAAATACCACCAGAAAGTGCTCTTCAGTGCTGTTCCTTGAAGACCATAGCAAGACATTTTGCCCCCCAGCTTCCTTAGTGCTCCCCACTTCCTAGCTCTGAGCAGACTATCGCACTGGCTAGAGACCATCCACTGAGGCATCAAGCCAAGCTCTTCTGCATGTGCCAACCCCATCATCCAGCAGGGATTTACTTGGGAAAGGTGAGGAGACAAATTCAGGAATCCTTCTCCTCCCTTCTTCTCCAGCCCAAATAGCCATAGGTTTTTCAAGCAGCAAAGGTGCCCACTCAACCTCCTCCCTCCACGTCTGTCATTTGCACCACTCTGTGCTTTCCATCCACACCATGCTCTCTGCCTCTGCCTGCAGCCCAGAAGTCTTCACATGCCCACTTCTTCCCCCTAGAAATATTATAAAGAAATCACAAGGCCACATTCAGCTCTTGGTCTGTGATGCCAGGAGGGACTTGGAGCTGCCTGTGCCCTGCACCAAGATTTAGAACTTGTGGAAATCAAACCAAGCTCTCCCCACATCCTCTGCTGTATGGGCCTGATCTGGGGAACCCTTTGCTCACATCAACGTGGAGCTCCCAGCTGCCCAAGCTGTAGCACTGTGGGAACCTGAGCATTTCTTGGTCTAGATACAACACAGCATGTATTATATGTATTATTAATGAAAGATTAAACGTTATAAAGAGCATTATTAATTTTAAAGCTACTAATAATCATCAGCTGTCCCTCACTTCACCCTGCAAGCCTGAGAGCTATTATGAAAGAGCAAATTCCTGCTCAGAGCATCTTTAACAGAGGTTGCCGCAATCCAGAGCCCAGCTTTGCAGCTCAAGGCCACAGGCATTTTCTGCAACTAGCGAGGAACCTCAAAGGTCCTCTAATGTGACGGACCATAAAAAGCCAAAAATGGCAGAAAAAAAAAAACCTGTTATCCTTGTCTTTGGAAAGGAATACTCACAGGAACCTTCTGGCTCTGTAAGATTAAGCTGTCTTCTTGTGTCCCAGTCCACACCCATATCATCGCCCCAAGAGCCCAGGTTTGCAGAATCACCTGTGTTACAGCAGTCATTAGATGGTGATAACCCATTTTAGCACCAACGGAAAGTCTGCATTTCCAGAAGTGTTCCTGGCCCTCCTCCTTCTTGTGAAAATGCAACTCTTTACAGTCTCACAGGAGCAGGAGCCAAACAAAGTCACAACAGACCCTTCACAAATGAGTTCTCACGTGACAGAACTGTCCCTGCGACCAGGTAACACTCATCTCTCAAAAGCAGCACCTGCTCCCATTAGAGGTTCTCCATCAGCACCAAGGAGGACCAGGAGCAGGGTCATGTCTGCCCTAAATCCTCCACCATCTCAGCAGGACAAGAAGAGTGGGCAGCCACCAACCCCAGCAGCAAACCAGCATGTCAGAAGGGCACATGTGCAGGTACAAAGCAGCCTTTGCCCACTAGCAGAAACGTTTCCTGCTGACTCCGGCACATCAGCATTGGTGGTGAATCACATCTCCTTTGTATTTCACTTTGGAGGAACAGGGAGAAAGAGGTATTTTAGAGAGGAGAGTCACAAAGAGCCCCTTCTTAGAAAAACAGGCTATTTTTGGTACTATAATCCCTTTCCTGTGGAAAAGAGAGGGAGGCCCAAGAGACTGAAGGAGCTGCTGAAGCCCCTAGAGGAATCTGGCAGCAGAGCCTGGAGCATAATTCAGATATCAGGAACCAACAACCAGGACCAAGACCCATGTTTAAAGACTGTACCATCCTCAGGACCAAGATCTGTGCTTCAGCACACATCTACCCACCCATGCTGCTGTGAGCCACGCCAGTACAAGAAGCTCAGGAGCAAGAAGGTGACAAGGAGCATTTTATTTGCTTATCCAGATCTTTTCCATGCATGCAGAGACCTGGCTCCTCATCTGAGTGCTAATTCTCACCCTCTTTCAGCCTGTTTTTTCTGCAGCTTTTCTACAAATCCAGAATACATTTGAGAGATCAGCACAATGTTTAGTGAGAAAATCGTATGCTACATTTCCGCTTGGCATGATTTTGAAATGGTTAAGCTGTTAAGCCCTGAAAGGCAAGTTTTAAGAATACAGTAAAAAATAAAAAAAAGCAGCCAAAAACAAAAATAAACCAACAGTGGCAAAATTAGAGCATGGCATAAAGGAACTGCTTGGATGGATCCCTTTCTCCAGAGGAACAGAGCACGCTGGCTGCTGCTCTCCAGTGTCAATCGGCAGTTGTGTAGCACTTGGACTTTCATCATGACAGCAGGGAAAATAACAAATTGAAAGTCAATGCTAGCAAACAAGAGTGGGAGAAAGTTTTCCTAAGATGGGATCAGACCTCTTACAAGCTTCTCTAGACCACAGCCACGTTTTCCCCTCTGCCCACCTCACTGTCCTGCAGCAAGGGGGATGCTGTTGGGCCAGGAAGGTGTTGCTTGGCACAAGCAAGCACTTGTGTAAAGACTGGCAATGGTCCAGAGTGCAGAGAGGTCATGGTAGGTACCCTAGAAATGCTCATGCATCCACATTCTCCAGATAAACCCTTCCAAAGAGAAGCAAATCCTGCCCCAATCCATGGCTCACCTTCACACAACACAGTCGCAGTGATGCTGGTCCCTCTAAAGATAGTCAGGTTCTGCCTAGGACACTCAGGGGGACAGAGATGACTCCCCACCTTCACCCCAGTGAACTTGCTTTGCACAACACAGTGACAGCTATGCAGCCCTTACGTCCCCTGTGTCACTCAGGGATCCCTCCTGAATTATGCATTGCTTTGCTGCTCTGCAAACTGACTTGGTGACTTACCTATGCAGCCAGTTAGTGGGCTGAAGGACACAGCTCCAATCACAACCATTTTACATTGATTTTTGTCATAAAATGTGACACAATGCTGGATCAAAAGACCTCCTAGAATCCATTTATGTGACAATGTCCCACTACAGTTGTAGACATAAAGCATTAAGGTAACAACAGTGTCAATAACATTCAGACTTGCTACTTCTAGGTCCACCCAACTCAGTGCAGCTGAGAGAAACAAGGGCTCTTTTCCTCCCACTCCAGCCTCCCCTGGGTCACTGTGAAGTGTTTCCTATTCAATGAGTTCTTGCAGGAGAGCTCTCTCTCCTGGGAGGGTTCCAATCAGAGGCATCAGGTTAGGTCACATACAAAGGTAACGATGGGGAAAAACCTTGTTCCCCAGCATATTCACATCTGTGCGTGTCTCTGCAGAGGTCAAGCACACTCCTGATAAGGGCATCTCCTGTCCAGTTCTGCACATCGACTCAGTCTCAGCTAGGCATGATAAAGATGATAAATGAACTACCAGAGACAGCCTTTTCCTCCATCCACTGGAACTTCTCCAGCTTAGGTGGTCCCCTGCCTTTCTGAAGTGCCAGAGGATCTTGTGTTGGGTTCAAGGTGTCATCCTACAGCATGAAACCCATGACCTGTACCACCTCCTCTCTGCCAGGGAGGCAGGGACCTGAGCAGCCAACCCATCATCTACATCCATCCTGGAAGGCGTTTTAAGACTTGCCTAGACATAGTCAACACCAATCTGACACACCACCAGCAAAAGTCCTGCTTCAAGGGGGAAACTGCATTGTGGACTTCCAAAGGTCCCTTGTGCCAGCATTTCCAAGTCCCACCTTGTGATCTCCCCTCCTGGATTCAGCTGCCTCCACAATCTTGAAACTGCAATGCCTCTGAAAAGCTCTCTGCCACTATAAGCAGGGAATCTCACATCTGAGGCATTGACATTTTTATTGAAAAACCAAAGCCCCCCATGCACACGGCCCTTCCCCAATGACAAACAGCATCTCTCTAGATGTCCATGTCTCCTGAACCACAGCACAGTTACAAACAGGTCATTAAATGGAGTAGACCTCACAGTGACTTGCAGAGGACACTGTGACCTGCAGAGGACTTGATCTGAGAAAACAGCACAAAAAATAATTACTTTATTGTAAGTCAACACCAATAACATTCTCACAAGGGGGAGAATTTTACTCTGTGCTGGTGTTTATATTGCAAATTGCTTCCATGGTGCTGTTTCAAGGAGCCCTTGCTCTTCATCTCTCTGGAAGGAAGGTGTTCAGCCATCCCCAGCTTCCACTGAGAAGCTAGGCTGGCAGGACACAGCCTGGCAGCCTCAACCCAGAGGACTATCTCTACTTCAAGCAGAGGGAAATAATTCCTCTGGATAAACTGGATAACAGTGCAGTCCTGCTCATAGTTAGGAATGTACCCAGTCTTCACCGACCACTACAGCACATGGGCTCTAAGTTCCCTTTTACTATTTCAACCATCCTCCATCCCATTTCCAAGTGACCTAGTGGGATTCATGGGCAGCTGGAACTGGATCTTTAGAAGTCATACAGCTTGCAGAATAATACCTAAACAAGCACCCACCTCCTCCTCTCCTCATCCGAAGTACCATGTTACAAAGTGCTGAGTCTCTTTAAAGAAACTACTGTGCAAGTGTCCCTACTGCAGCTCAGCTAAATAAATGAATACAGGGTGAAAATAAATCAGCATCTATGGAGGAGGTCTCCTGCCCACGGGCACTTCAGGGAGAGCATGGACATTTCTCCACACTGGCAGCCTGTTGACTCTCAATGCAATACATGACTTCGTGACAAAAGATGCTGAGAAGGTGCCGGAGGAAGAAGGAAAACTGGTTTTTTCCTTCCTTTTGATTTACACATGCTTCTGCTGGCACTAGCTCCTGGACATGTATCTCTCCATGCTTAGCTACTGCTGAGCATGATAATGCAGAAGCACAGATCCAGGCATTCACTGTCTGTGGGCTCCACTGTAGATCAGCAACATGAGGAAAAGGTTTATTTGCATTGCCATCATTTGGTTCTTGTGGCAAGACGTCAGGAGCACAGAATGGCAATGGTAAAAACCACCTGATTTAACTTTTGCACCTCCCACCTTCCTGAACACATTACCCATGGCAAATTTGGCATCAAATCTTTCATACCAGTTCTCTGCCATCCCATGATGGAAGAGCAATAAAAAGCACCTCTCAACTGCCAAGAGCACGTGGCCAGGGCAAGGTCACAGCACCCAGCACTATCCCCAAGGTGGGGAAGGTTGCTGTGACACTGCTTAAGCCACCGTATGCCAAAGCAGACCTTTGGCTCCTCTCAACATCATCAAGTGGTCAGTCCTCAGCTACAGGCCTGGGAAACCAGGAAAGCCTGGAAGACAAGCATTTGCCTCTAGCACGTGTTCCTCACCATGAATGAGAGCACACAACTCGAGTGTCCTCCATTAGTTTCAAGGGCACCAACACATTGACATTCCCAACTGATTCAGGGCTTTCATTTGCACTTTTGTCACAGCCAAAGCAAGGAGCTCTGTGAAGGCTTTCCTAGCAGACCCAGGAGTTCCTCTAGGACTGGCAGAATTGGTTTTCATCTGTGCAATGCTTTGTGGATGCTCTTGGAGCAGAGCACGGGAGAGTGATGGAGGGATTTTAGCTATTTATGAATTAGAAGAGTGGTTTACATATTTTAAATGGGAAGATAGAGGAGATTTTGTTCAGAATAAGGACTTTTTTTCTTCCATTTTTTTCTAAATTGCTTTCCTAATCATTAGTACTTCTTGCCACAATGAACAACCCAGCGATTCCATCATGTTGTCTTGGACCATGGCAGGCAGCTAATGTTATTGGTCATAAATCATGTCCCTTTCAATCTCCATTACATAGGAAGACCAAATTTATTATGATGCATGTGTCATTACACACCAATGCCTTTCCATTATCATATAACTGGATACCCCCAAGGTTCATAATTTGCAGTATAATAGTAATTTTTAAAGAACCATTGGTAATCAATAGCACTCAGGATCCCTGTCAGGATCATTTGCAAAACAAATAACAACACTGATCTCAAACAACTTTACGGGAGGGATATTTAATCCCCATGAACTCCATTATATGATGGATAAGTGAGGAATTCTAGACTATGTATCATGTATTTTCCTTGGATTAAATATCACCTCAATCAATGTTGCTACCAGCTGTACAATACTGCCTGTGTTTTCACTAAGTAATGCTGAAGTATTGTCTTACAAATAGACACTAGCTACGTGCCGGGCACCAAAACCACATGGCAGCTCCATGGGGTGTGAGGAGGGGGGCAAAGTGGAGGGCAGAGTGGTGAGTTAGACAACATGATGTGGCGGGAGGCAAAGCTGTGGGCAGAGGGCTGCTGGGGACCCCACAAACACAGCACCGCTGTGCTGAGGGGTCGTAACAGATGTTTACCACAACTGCTGCCCACAGCTGGCAGAGGTGATGCTCCCTCCCAGCATGGGTTGCCTCTGCAGAGCTCACCGGGGCACAGACCTGCACCGTTACCAGAATACCCAGCACAGCCTCCACACCAAAATCAAATCACCGGCAGGAGGAGGTGCTGTTTTCAGCCCCTCGTCAATACAGAGCTTGAGTTTAACCAGGTTACTATCTATAACTCCACAAAAGTGCTAGGTAGTATATTTAATAAGAGTTTCAGCTGTCTGCCTCATTAGCTAACAGACAGACCTTGAGGACAACAAACAGAGGCTCGATTTACTGATTGCTTTTGCTTTTCCTTCATCATGTACCGCCAGAGGCTGTAGTTGGGAAGATAACTTTGTCCTTACAGTCCCTGCCCTGGCTGCACTCAGTCTGTCTCAAGCCCATCCATGACAACCTTTAATGGAGCTTTCACATCAAAAAATTGAGACAGAAGCAGCTGACACAGCAGGACCCCATGCAGTCAGGACATGGAGAGGCACTCACAGGGACAGCCTCATCCCCATGTGTACCTGGCTGTGCTGCAACCCTCAAGACAACCCAGCCAGCATCCAGCCCAGGGCTCCCTAACAAACACCTCCGAAGTCAAATTAAAGACAGCCACAATATATGCGCTTCAGCAATCTCACTGTTGAGGAGCCCAAGTTACCTGTTGCATGGCCGAGAGCCAGCCAGCACCTGTATCTTTCCTTATAGATGGCTTTCTGAGGCATGAAATCCACATTTAAATTTTCTACGCAGGTTTCTGCCTCTTTGGAGCTCTCCAGCAGAGCCGTATCTCACTACTTGCAGCTGGAGACACCTTTAGTGAAATCTTCAGCTCCTACTGATGTGGAAAAATTCATGCATTTCTCTCCTCGTGTAAGCATGGGTCTGGTGTTCACAGCGCTTCCCAGCGATAAGCCCCAAATTGCTCATCACTAAAAACCCTGCACCTTGGTAAGGTTGGACCAAGGCAGGTTAAAAAAAAATCCACACCACCCTTGGAGCCTAACTAAAACACTTTCACTGCTGGAGATTACAGAATCCTATTTAGTGATATCAGAGAGCATTTTCCACAGAAGAAACATCTTCAACCTGGCTATAGGAAGCCAGGAAAATTAAATATTTGGGGAGGAAGAAGAAAGCCACAGGGTTTTGCTTGTTTTGGTTCATTTTTAGAGACAAATGTGTTTTAGAAATGGGATTAACCGGTACATCCTGGCACCGCTTCCTGCTCAGCGGCACCTTGACAGAGCTGCATGCTCCTGCAAGCTCCTGGGCTGCCCCAAGGAAAATGCCATTAAAGAAAACACAGTTATTTTTAAAGCTAGAAGGACAAATTCTCCTCCCAGTTACACCAGTGACCTCGTGACTCTCCACAAGGTTGGGCACGCACAGCTTTGACTTGGGGCTATTTTGAGCATCCTCCCGAGTCACCAGGCACCCAGCAGGCAGAAAGCACAGCAGAGCAGGATGAGGCCCTCACCTCCAGATAGTCAGACCCAAACCTGTTAATACATCAATAATTTTCACCAGTTAGAGAGTAAAATGAATCCCCTGCTCAAACAAAGCACTTAAACCAAAACCCTCAAGCCATGCTAGGGCTGGAGGGGGCACAGTCACCTCCTCCTCCCGATATAAGCATGGACCTGAGCACAGCTGAGGCCCCTGCTGCCATCTCTGCTCAAGTATTACACACGCACATGTAGTACAAATTCATTCAGGGCTCTTCCACAGATGAAATATTTAAATGGTTTATACATTACTATCCCTTTTAATTTAAATAAGGCAGAATCACCATAAACTGACTTAGGCTGACTTGCTCTCCTCACCACTTTTTTTTCCTTTTAATCTTCCACCTGCAGTTTTGCCAGGCTGCCACCCAGCATGATCTCATAGCTTCATGAGTACAACCCATGCTGGTAAATGGATGGAGACCTCTAGGAAAGTTCAGATGCTTCATGGTGACAAGGAAACATGTTTCGCTCTCTTGAGCGGGCGTCTCAGCTATGGTGTGGCTGAAGGGATATCACTTATCAAAAGGGATGCAGAGCCTGGACTTTTCCATCTGCATTTGCCCAGCTGGGGTGAGCATCACCTGCCTCACCACTCAACCAAGCTTGTTTCATCATCCTTTTTGGTAGCTGCCGCTCTCAGTCCCAAAGAAGCAGCCACACTTTAGCTTCTGGCAATACCAGTAAAAGCAAGACCTTAGGCAAGCTCTGGAAGACAAGACATGACCAACATACAATTCCCTGCTGACATGCTCAGACAACCCAAAATGTCTGAGAGCATCTGTCTGGGAGGGATTTCCCAGTTCATTGTGGTCCAGGGGAGATCCTACCACAACACTTGGACTTCCACTCCACTGCCATGCCCAGCTCTCGAGTGTGCCAGGAGGCTGCACACACACAGTGGTTTCATTAGCAAACTCAATGGACAACAAATGATCAAAGCAACCAGCAATTCCACCCAAATTCACCTCTGTATTCTCATCCCAGAGGCCTAGGACCCAACGATGCTGCCTGTGGTGCAAGGGGAAGAGAGGACACATCCGCAGGCAGGGAGGGAAGAGCTCTCCCTTGGATTGCAGAAGCCTAAAGATGGAAAACGCTTACAGCTGTGTACGCATCCATATGCATTAGAGAACAGGCCCTGATCCAGCACACGCTTACGTCAATCTGCCGTCACCAAGATTTAGGAGAACATTTGAAATTAAGCAAAAATCTCCTTGCGCTGCAAAACTAAGGACAAAGAAAGGAAATAAGTCTTGTGGTTAGAGCAGGAGCAGGTGTCAAAAGACTTGGTCTCAGCACAGGCTCCAGCACCAACACCCCAGGTAACGCTGGGCATGTCACTTCACCTCCAGGTTTCTCCACTGAATGCAGCTGCCAGCTCTCCAGGCATGGTTCCCCTTGCAGCTATAAGGGATTCTCAAGTGGTCACAGAAAACCTGACCTGCTTTGAAGGTTATTTCCCACCTGGTCCCCATGGTCAGCTCTTCTGTTGCAGAAGATCAGGTCACCCTTAACTCAGCAGCTCCAAGGAACCCCATAAGCCCTGGCTCCAAGGAGCTGCTTTATAATCTAAACCACAGAAGAAAGTCAGGATTTGCAACAATACTTCAGATTTTGCCTGGTGAAAGTAAGGACAACATAATTTCAAAATAAATGGGGAGAAAAATGAGATCAATAAGTGAAACACACATCTCCCAATCCAGACAAATTAAAATGAAGTGTATTACATGGTTCACCATCACAAATAAGAGTTCAAGTGCAAAAGAAGGTGCATTGTCCTAAGGGCTACACAACATGATGCTAGTTTATGGTTGTTCTTTTAGTAAGATATGGACTGGAAAGGACAGGAAAAAGAGTATCACAACTGGAACTAGTAATTCTTCATTGGGAGAGTGGAGAAAAAGCTATGCAGAAAGTTGGAGGCTTTTTCTTAAAGCCAACGTGGAATCAGAGAACCTACAATTGAGTTCACAACTGAGAAGGATTTCATACAGAAGAGAACTTTTCTGCAAAGCCATTGGTGAAGCTCAAGATTAACAAACCCACCCACATAGTAAACAATATGACAAACTTCTCTGAACTTTGGTGGGGTGATGTTCACTTTGCTTGTAAGCTTTACAGTTGGACTTCATGGTCTTAGGGGTCTTTTCCAGCCTAAATGACTCTATGGTTTCTTGTGGGGAGCTTTAAGAATCTCATCCCACAGATATTTCCCCTTCTTTCTTTAAAGATGAAGCAGTTAAACTCCACAGCCTGATTTTTGCTCCTTCATGAGCTGGGACAGCTGTTAAAACATGTTGGTTTATTGAAGTTTTCCTTTTACTCCTCTGTGGTAGATGTTCTCCAGAAGCAGCTGCTTTATTCCTGTGCTTCAGCATTTCCCTAGATGAGGTAAACAGGAGCCTGGACAAGCCAACAACCTAGAATGGGCTCAGCTGGGTGTCCACCCTCACCCACGCACCCACCCAGCCTGTCTGCACCCAGTTTCAGTCCTACCTGCCTGCACAGCAGAGCTGGGCAGATGCACAGCTCAGTCCCACTCCCACCTTGGTGTTGTGCTCTGCTGCACAGTTTGCAGAACACAAGACTTTTCCTAGCAGAGGCCAGGTCCCTGCAGCCTCAAGGGACAGAAGCTCAAACCCAGACAGCATAAAAGTTCAATGGTGCCATAAAACACAAAAAGATAGGTTTGAACTCCTGGATTTTAAACCGAAAGCCACTTCTAGCAGCTCTCCATCCCCTCAGGCCACACACCAGACCTCACAATTCACTTCTCAGCGCTGCCTACCCTGGAGAAGGCAGCTGGAAGTGACATTACCGCAATGACTGCCTCCATCCCAGAAGTCAGCCAGCTCCACGACACCAGTGGTCACATCCCCAGTACTGCTGGCCCTGACAGATGCCCTGTCTGCCACGCTGGCTACACCTGCCCGCAGCATCGGTACCTGCTGTGCCCCAAGCAGGGGCAGAACCAGCACGAGGGTCACAGGTTTTGTTTCCAAGCTGCATCCTGGAGCAGGAGTAAAGCAGAAACAGGTTATTTTCATACCCCAAATGAGATGTTCAATTTTTTTTTTTTTAATCATTGCCTTATTTTGTGTTGCTTTAATAAGTTTACTCTCCGCATGGAGACTTCAGAAGGGTGGGTGGGAAGTGTCCCCTCAGTGCTGCTCCACACACCCCTGCTTTTACTTAAGCAGGACCAGCCACAATCTTCTCAGCGCAGTGATGAAAAGAAACACCTTCAGCTCCTCAACTGTGCCAGGCTTTTTCCTTGTGACCAGACTGACCAGCTGCCCAGGCTGGAGCGGGAAGAGTTAATTAATAATGAGCCATGCAATTACCATCTCCTGCTAGAATACCTTGGTGAACCGCCAGCATTAATGGAACCGGCACTGAGCTGAAGTCAAGACATTTATCCTTTGACAATGCTCTATTGCAACAACTTTATTTTGATGATACTGGATGATTAATGCTTACAGCCACTGTCATTTCCTTTGATAGATTTTGGGGCTGTGGAGTGACATTCGCTCAATGCAGCGTGCTTGAAAAGCTGTGCTTGTTGCAGCAGAGAGGAGAGATGCTCTGTGCATCCAGGCGTCAGGAACCAGACCCTCAGCAAGCTGCAGGTGGCCAGGAGAGTCACTCTGAAGAACATGGGGATGCTTACGGAAAGCCTTGCCTGGTAAAGGCTGGGGAGCAAGAGGAAGGTGTGTTAAACAGCCAGTGTTGTAAGAAATGGTAAGAGTTTGTCTTATCCAGTGGAAAGAGAAAAGAATGTTGGTTACAAATATCACAGCCAAGAGCCGTAGCAGACTGTGCTGTTTTGCCACAAACATGCTGGAAGATCAGATCTCGAGCTGAGACTCTCCAGGGCTGGGTTGCAGCTGTACCAAGCTCTCACAGCTGCACTTGAAGCCAAAAAGCATCCAAAATCAGACTGATCAATCAGTAAAACGAGACACAGACAAATGCCTTAACCATAGCATTCACTAATAGCAAAAAACCCAAACTGGGAAACCTTAATCTTAACCTCCACACCTCCAAGTTCCCCCCACCTGTAACATGAGGACAAGAATTATCTACCTTACTCAGCTGCTGCAAGGTTTTCCTAATCAATCAGCTCATTAATTCATGTAAAGCATTAGATAGACAGCAGATGGATGGCTTTACACAATAGTCTTTTCTACAGTGAAATATTTCGACTTAATTCTCCACCAGCAGCTGCCTGCCCACTCCCATCTCACCAGTATGGAGTGGTCCAGGCTCACACAAGGACCACCCAGGAGGTCTGGAGCAGCGGGGTCTCCCCTAGACCCAAGCAACTCACGAGGCCACATGGGATTCCCTGGCTGGAGACACCCTTTTCACAAGGCTTCTTACAGATTTGATTTTCATCTTGTCATATTTAAAAGCTGTCCCAGGAGCGTAATGATTTTAAATTCACTCACCGCCACAGTCAATCAATGGAGCGGCGGCGGCTGCTAGTGCCTCGCTAGCAGGCAGTGATGAATGGGGCTTTCGAGGCTGCACCGCTCGCCTCTGAGCAAGAGGAGAGCGTAGGCAGAGGGTAGGGAAGAGAAGCAAAGCCCGAAACAAGAATTTAAAAAAAGAAATGGGGTGGGGGTAATAAAGCCCAACCTGCTGATGACAATCTCGGAACAAGTGTTCATCTGCTCCTGGAAGACAGTTTGGAGGGAGCAGCTTTGGCTTGCATTAGTTCCCCCGATCTGTTTTCGTCCTGTATCTTAAATAAACCAGCTAATAAATTTGTTACAAATAAGTGCTAACCCTAAACGTAGCTTGTGCAGATGACCAGAGCCCCAATCGCCAGCGTCCACCCTGCACATATGCCCCTGCCCCAGCTTCCCTTTCCACAAGGAGCTGAAGAACAAACTCCCAAGAGCAGCTCCCAAGAGCACGTCTTCCTTCAGGACAAAGGGATAAAGGGCACAGTGTTGAAGGCATCATACCCAACTCTTCCCGTGCTGAAGCAGTCGGACAGAAGCCCCACCGGATGACAGGCAGCACCCTGTGCCTCCCCATCCTTGAGCAGCTTTGGGTGCCAGCAGCAGAGAGGAGCAGCCCTACGTGCTCGCATCTGCCCCAGAAAGACAGAGAGCATCCATCTCTGCAACCACCCTGAGTTACCATGGAGCAAGAACAATTAAATGCACGCAGAAATCCCCTTGCCTGGGGAGCCCAAAGTGCCTAACCCTGCTCCAGCATGCGGCCAGTCACCCCGCTCCACTGAGCAAGGATGCTGATCAGCATCTGAAAGCAGCCATCACACATCTGGGCTGGTTTTCTCCCTCTTTCTCCAATTATGGGGTCAGGTCTGTGCTGTGCAGACCGTGAGTGTAAAAATATTTGTAATATGAAAAACTGGTATTACCAAGGAAGCTGCAGTTCGTGGCACCGGCATCACAGCAGGGTGTTACGAGTTTCACACAGCAGAGAGGGGAAAGTGTCGAAAAATGAAGCCCACCATACCAGCAAAATAAAAATAAGAGGCAATAAAGGCAAATTAATGATGTTGCTCCAGTTTGAGCAAACACTAATTAAGAATGTGTAATTGAATTAATGTATTATTTAGAAACCCCAGCAAATCCTGAGTGGGGATATGAAAACATTAAAGAGTTCCTTTGACATCACATATATCTCATGCCTCACCACCCACAATTTATTTTAATGTCACCAGAATCTCCAGATTTATTTACGTCCCTGTCGCTCACCATTGTTTCACATTTACCCCATATATTTATATCCTCTCTCTGCAGTTCCACACACCCAAGTGCTCCATGTGGGGCAGTGAGGACCATTTGAAAAGTCAAAGCTGGGTAATAAATTAGCTCAGCTCAGCAACCGCTTCCCCTTCCTATGCCCAGTAGCCACAAGTCTAGGTCTAATTTATTTAAAGCCTGGAAAAACATCAAATACCTCATTAAAAAACAAATCCATCTTCTAGAAACACATTTTTTCTACAGCTTCAAGTGTCAGTTTGTTCCACATTACACCAGGAAAGGCCCTGCACAAGCAGTATCTAAGCCTGGCCCAGAATAGGTCAAGAAACCAATATCATCACACCCTGGAAATAAAGGAAAAGAGCATCTCAGGAGAAAAGGGCGGGGGGGAAGTCAGTCCCTCAAAGGTTTCACAGAAGATGTTTGTACCTGTGAGAGGTCCCAAGACATTGAATTTGCAGCTGGGACAGTTTAGTAGTGCTTTGGGTATTTAGCAAGAGGCTTTACATACATTATTCTTCCCTCCTTCTGAGCCCTCTGCAGCGAGGCTTACAGACCTTACTACACCTGCATTTCTACAAAGAGATATGGATACACCAAAAGGAAAGAAAGAAATCCAGTGAAATTGCTTAAAACTGCTACGTACACTTGTAAGGAAAGCATCATGAGAAAATAACACGGGCAAATCCAAGATCTCAGACACATATATAGCTCTAGGAAAGCGGAAAAAAGAAGCAGCATTGAAGTATCCTGTGCTTAGGTACAAGCACGTACTGTAGCAAAATATGCACGTTGTTTATAAAACATATTGGGAAACTTTTCCCTAAGGGATGCCATATAAAGTATAAAATTTTATTAGCTCTGCCTGCCCGTTTTACAAAGATATACACAAACAAGTTGCCAAATCTGCCTGCAGTTTAACTCCATTAAATCCAATGAATGGGTTTGGCCCACAAAAAACTCTGCACTTACTGTAATAAAGCTAAAAGCTGATAGTAGCTGATACAGTGAAACACACACATTTCCATATGCTTATTCCTGCCGATTTAAAAGTACAAATGCACTACAGAGACCGCCCTTGTCCAGCTAAGGAAATGATGAAACAGAGGAGAAAAAAACCCAAACCTTGGAGTTTTCTCCTTTGGCTCCACCTAAGCACAAAAGGGAGAGTGGTGGGGGGAAGCCAGGGGGTTTTGTTCAACTGGCTTTTCCCACCGAGAGCCCTCAATGCATACAACATGTTTGAACAAAACATGTGATGTTTTGGTCCCCAAGTTGGGCAGGACCTCATGCAGCAGGAGCACAGGTCACAGGTCTGGACCCCATCCTGGGACACCCGCTTCTCCCCGACTGGTCCCCAGAGAGGAGAACATGCTCAGGCTCCTGTGGCAGGGATGCAGGGTGCTCTGCTCCCCAAGGCAGCGGCCACAACTTTGTTTGCAGAGGGCTTTCCTCGTTACCAGTCACTCTCTGGCCACCAGGTCATCTTGAATTATACCTGAACCCTACATTGCACGAGAGACCATGCCAGGTGGTACAGCAGCCAGACCCAAATGACTGATCGTAAGACACCTCCTGACTGATAGTGGTTTGGTTTGGGTTTTTTTTCATTTGTTGAGGTTTGTTTTTTTAAATGCACACAGCCTTCTCTCAGGCTGCTGTCATAACCACATCAACTTCCATCTCCACTGTGTCGGCCTTCTCCTGCATCCCTCCAGCTTCCTTACACAGGCTGATAGATGCTCTGCACCCTCAGTGCCACCTCCCTAGACCCTCCTGCCCCAGCTCCTCATGCTGGACAGAGACTCCAAGTGCCTCTCACCTGGAGCTAACTCTCACAGATGCTTTCTTGGTTACTTATCATTACTTGTTACTATTACAGGGATGTCTCAGGGACCCAGATGACCCTTGTGCTAGGGCTGGTACACATATTCACCACGCCAGCAGCCAAACTATACCTCACATATCATTTCATGCTCTTCCTCCTCTTCCTCTGCACCAAACCTCTGCTACCCTGGCTGCCACCGCTCTCCTGGGGGTGTAGCGGACATGAGACCAGGCTCAGAGTCTCCACTCCAGCCCCTTCACCCCAAGGTCCCCACAGCCCTACTGTTTTCACAGCTCTGCCTCCTTCCTCACCTGCAGTTTGAGCCCATGCATGGCTCTGCAGCTGGTCCACCCAGGTCCTCTCCTCCCCACTGGTCTCCTCTGGGCCAAATTTGCTGCTGACCATCATACTTCCATCTCACCCCACAAAGACACTCAGCCCTGGTGCTGTCCTGCTATCAGGCTCACTCAGACTCTCCCCAGACCTTGAGTTCACACTAAAAAAAAAAAAAAACCATCAACCATAGCAGATCATACCAAACAGTGCTCAAGGCTCTGCTCCCAGCTCACACCCCCTTGCAACCCCTGCAGTAGCTTCCCCCCTCCTCCAACCTTCACCTCGAAAACCTTGCTGATGACTCCACCAGCTGCCTCCCCACACCCCCACCACAGAGAGCTCAGAAAGGCACAGCCTACCTGCAGCAAGCCAGCAAGCCCCCAACCCCACATCCTCTTCTCCTGAGGCTCCTCACTGCCCTTCAGCAGCTCCTTAAATCCTTCTGCTCCAGCAGGCTTCCCTGTGCCCTTTGCTGAGAAACCACATAATCCCAGGCTTTTGCTACACCTGGAGTTAACACCAATTCACCGCCGAGCGCCTGCAGCTGGGATGCTGCGAGTGCTCCTGAGATGCTGTGGCTTTTCTCAGCACGAAATCCCAGCCCTGGAGCAGCGGGGAAACTTCACCCAGACCAGCACGGCTGGGATGCACTTCTCTGCTGCTTTCCGTGGCCCTCTGGGACACGGGGCTTCACTGACATAACCCACTCGCTTGTCTCCAGCTCATTCATGGGGAAAATAAGTATCGGAAAAAACTGCCCGCGGATGGGGTTGAGAGTCTACAAGGTGGGACAGCACTGGGGTCTCCACAGTGCACAGACCGTGTGTCCTGTCCCCATAGCAGCTTCTCCAACCTCAGCGCTACAACCAGAGCTTGACTCAGAAACCTCCGAAGCACTGGCCACATCCTTCTGTTTGCATGCATTGTGCAATCCTATATTTAGCATATGATGGGAGAACAGAAATAAATAATCCATAGCTCATAATAATAAACCTTGCACCTTGAACAAGCCAAAAGCCTGACCTTTCATAGTTAAGCCGTCCTGGTGAGAGGTTAGATCTTGTGTTTTCTGATCATCAAACAGGAAAGCATTAGCCAGAGAGGAAGAACAAGCTCTTATCTAGACCTGATTTCTCTCCCCTCCAGGGGATCCTGTAGGATATTTCAGTTCTCTCTCACTCGCTGTATGACTCTTCCCTCCCCCAGTTGCTTGAAATCAGCCAAATTCACAATCTAATCTGGCCGGGAGTCAAAGGGGAGAAAAATCAAGTCCTAATGCAGTGACTACTTTGAATGGGGAAGTGAAGCCAATCAGAAAGGCATTATTGATCCCTGCTCGGAGCACCTCGGTCAAGGAAGGGAAAGCCACGGGCAGCCGCAGAGCTGCCCACCATAGCCAGCCGGGCTGCCCTGCCAGGCCTGCAGCTTCCCCAGTGCTCACCTGGGCTGGGAGCTGGCATGAGGGGGGAGCCAGCCCCATCCAACCCGAGTTCCCAGCCTGTGTGTGCAGGCAGGGAGAACACACACCACCCCTGTGCTGGCACCGGCAAGCACCCACAGCGTTCACTAGCCCACGGCATGCACCAGCTCACGTGTGTGCGAGAGCGTGATCCGTGTGCTACCTACCACGGCATGTTTGTGTGCAAACGCTTCTAGCGTGCATCGCTTTGGAGTGGACCCATCGGCGAGAGCAAGGATGCTACACCAAACGGTGTGTGCCCATGTGCGTGCACAGCAAGGGCTCCGTGCGTTGAAGCAGCATTAGCGCGGGGCAGCTCTGCCCGAGAGCCAAAGCACAGGCTGCAGGGCAGGGAAGGGGGTGTGCCTGTGTATGTATGCGGGGATCTGTCCCCCCAAAGCTGCCTGCTTGCGTGACCCTTCGCTGGGCAGGGGAAGGCAGCCGGGTGGCTCATTCCAAGCAGCGGGGCAGGTGAGGCAGAGGATGGGGAGCAGCAGGACGGGGCTGGGCTCAGCTCTGGGCATCCCTGGGTGAGATCCCGATGCTTTGGCCCGCGGTAGCGCTGGCTACGAGCTCCTCTGCCTTATGTAACCGCAGCAGGGATGGAGCGGCGAAA
Source organism: Coracias cyanogaster (assembly GCA_033124195.1). NCBI lineage: Eukaryota > Metazoa > Chordata > Aves > Coraciiformes > Coraciidae > Coracias > Coracias cyanogaster. Next base: position 3,626 of record JAVSBS010008050.1, on the reverse strand, counting down.
GGGGGACGGAGACGGGAGGGAGAGGAGCTCCCCACTGAATCCCTCGCAAAGCAAACGGGGCCGGAGCAGAAGCTGGATGCCCGGGGTAGGGTAATTCTAGAGGCCAGGCCGAGGCAGCTACATTGGCACCGGGCGGGCTGGGCCCGGCTCGGGGATGCTCCGGTGCGGGGCAGGTCCGGCCGCCGGTGCCGGTCCCTGCCGGGGAGCTGCCGCCCCGCCGCGGCGTGCCGCGCCGAGCACAGCCCGGCCGGGCCGGGCAGAGCCGAGCCGGCCGCCCCCCTTCCTGGGGGGCTGCCAGGGAAAGGGGCTCAGCTCAGAGCCCCCCCCGGAACCAGCGGGACGCGGGGCGGCAGTACCGGACGGGGAGTCCTGGGAAGTTTGGGGAATGCCACATCTGGCAAGGAGGCAGGAGGGAAACAACACCCCTAAAAAAAAATAACAAAACCAAAAAAACCCCAGACCCAAGCCGGGTCCGGGTGGCTCCTGCCCCCCCCTCTCCGGGCTGTGCCCCCCAACCTGCCAGCCCGGGCACCGCGGGGCCGTGCGGCCACCGGCACCTCCTTACCTGCCGGCATCACGTCTGCTGCTGCCTGCCCTGCTCCGGCTCGTCGTCTTCTTCTTCTTCTTCTTCCTCCTCCTCCTCCTCCTCCTCCTCTCCTCCTTCCTCCTCCTCCTCCTCCTCTCTCCCTCTCCCTGCTGCTTGGGGCTCTTTATGGAGATTCATTCATTCATGCCTTCCCATCGGTCCCTCAGCGTTTCCCTGCCTCCCGGAGGCAGAGCGTGTGACGCCTCGCCCCTTTCCAGCCACTTTCTGCTGTCACAGAGCGGCGCTGCCCCAGCCCGGAGCGGCGGCCGAGCCGGGACACGCGTGGGCAGCACCGGGCCGTGGGACCGGCCCCCGGCGCGGGGGTGGGCGGGCGTGGGCACGGCACCGACCCGCCCGGGTGGAGGAAGATGGGGGGGTACCGACGTCGGGTCGCCCCCAAGGCTTTCCGTGCTCGCCACCGCCGCTGCCCATCGCCGCCCGCTGCCGGCCAGCCCGGGCGGCGGCTGTCGCGGAGAGGTCGCGGGTGGGCCTGCAGCCCACGGCCGGTCCCCGGGCCACCTTCGCCCCCCGGTCCCCGTCTCTGCTCGCCCGCTCCGTACCCCGCCCAGCGCGTCCTTCCTCGCCGCTCTTCCCCTGCCTCCGCGTCCGCGGCAGGAGCGCATCCCGCTCCGCGGAGCGCTGCCCCAGCGCCGCCGCTTGCAAAAGCGCTGACTCAAGCTGGGAGAGGAGCGGCTGAGCCCGGCTTGGGGAGCCGGGGCTCACCGGCCAGGCGGGCACCGGCCCCTCCGACCGGCTTCCCCCCGCCCCGACCCCGGGGAGGACGTCCCCATCCCGGGGGCTACTCGCTCCTCCAAGCCCTGCGAGGTGCCAGGCGGGAGGTGCTGAGGGGGGTTGTGTTGGGTGCTAAACTTGAGGGGGATCACCTCCACTCCGCACCGGCACGGGGTTATTCTGCCCAGCCAGGCAGGGAGTGCGGGGAACATCGTTTTTTTCCCCCTAAAGACACGATCGGAAATTTGAAGAGCAGCGGCTGAGATTGGGCGCTGCCGGAGTCTTCAGAGCGACAAACCGTGAACTTGGGGTGAAACCCCTTAAAAATACCCCCCGAAGGGTCCCGCCCGGTGAGCCGTGCCGCTCCCACAGGCGGTGCCACCCCCTTCGCAACGCTGCCATCAATTTCTATTAACGATCGCTTTACTCACCGCTGCAAACTTCTCCATTTTTAATACAGAGCAAACCGGCACCGAAACGCACGGAGCCGACGGGAGGAAGCGAGTCCCCGGGCTGGGGAAGGCGTGAGCGGCTGAGCCCGGCGGCTCCGCAGCCTCTGTCCCCGGGGGCACCTGTTGCTACCGGCCCGTGTGTCCCCCCCGCGCCTTCCCCTCCCTCCTCTGGGCTTTCCCGGGGCTGCAAATCACAGCCTGGGCTTGGCCATCGCCGCGGCTCCCCCGGGATGCCCAGCCCGGGGAAGGCAGGGGTGAGCGGGGATGCGGCGGATTCTGGCCAGGAAGAGCTGGGGGAGGACAGAAGGGATGGGGGGCACCCCGACGGGACGACATGTCCCCAGCACCGGGACGCCGCTGCCGGCCGGGCCCCGTTTCGGGCGCGCACGGGTGGAAAAGCCTCGCTCCCCACCGAGCGGGACCGGGGCTGGGGATCTCCGGGGCTGGAGGGGTCCTGCCCGGGGAGCACCGGAGGGTGTCTCCCCCCCCAGCGCCCTGGCATCTCCAAGATGCACCGGCCCCCCGGCAACGCCAGGCGGGACCCAGGCAGAGGGGGTCTCGTACAGGGCCCCCCTCAGGGAAGGAGGGGAGCATCTCAGCCCGCCGCCGGGGAGCGGACGGGGCACCCCTCCTCCCGCCGTCCCGCGGACCCCCGGCCCCTCAGCAGCTTCATTACAATGATGCAATCAAGAAAATTCTTTGGCAACTCCGGCCGCGGTTTAACACCGGTCCCGCCGACTGGGGAGTGCGCCGGTCCTCCGGGCTCAGCCTGCATGTGGGAACTGAGACGGAACTTCGCTGCAACATCTGTCACTATAATGAAGCCCGCAAGACACCCCCCGGGCAGGAAGACGCTCCCGTCCGTCCGTCCTCCCCGCTGAATAAAACAGCGAAAGCGGCTCTAACTCCGAGCCAGGCACCTTCCCCCGGCCTCCCCCGAGCCGCCGGCACGACGGCAGCCGCACCGGGCGAGGATGCGGGGCCGTCCCGGGGACCGGCCCCCGGCTGGATGCGGTCCCCCCCCCCCCGACCCGAGCACGGTCACCCCCACCACCCCCTCAAGCCGCCGCCGCCCTCCTCCACTCCTTTTCTTTAATTAAAGCTCTATGTGCGGCACGTTTCGCGAGGACAGGAATAGCTGCCGAAGGAGCGCATGTGGGGAGGCAGCTCCAAACCGCCGGCGTGGGAATGCAGAAGGGGCGGGGGGGGCAGGGGAGCAGAGCCGGGGAGCGGCTTTGCCACAGTCCCCAGCCCAAGGCCGCTGGGGTTATTTGGGGTGGTGGGTGAAAGCCCCCCCGGCCCCCCCCCGAAAGCTCCGTGCGGCCGGGAGGGGATGCGAGGGGCTGCCGCGGGATCCCCCCGGCCCCCGGGGGGAAACTGCTGCCCGCGGCACCGGCTCTTCCCCCGGCGCACGGGGGCTTCCCGCAGGCAACAGTTTGAGCGGCGGGATCTCCCCAGGGATGCTGCGGGTCGGTGGCGGCGGGGAGACCCCGGAGTGAGGATCCCCCGTGGGCGGGCGGGGGGGACTGGACACGGCCCGTGCGACCGGCGGAGCTCCCCCGGCTCCGCAGCCCCGACCCGGCCGGGGGAGCCTCTCCGGGCCCGACCTCCCCTCGCACCTGGGGGTAAAGGGCAGAGCAGCGGCTCCAGCCGAGCCCGGGGACCCCCCCCCACAGCGAGGGGAGGGCGTCCCGCTGCCCCCCGCCGCCTGCCCCGCCGGCCCCTCCCGCCGGAGTCCCAACCTGGGCGGCAGCCGCGAAAAGTTTGGCGACACGGAGCAGCCACCGGGAGCTGCGCGGGGCTCGCCGGGTACCTGGGGGCTCCCCGGGCAGCGCCGGCCGCCGCCGCGGCGGGGA
>JAVSBS010008049.1:81370-101840 GCA_033124195.1 Coracias cyanogaster | reverse complement strand
GGATATATGCATGTATATAAGGGTGCTTCATAGAATAGCTGCCTTGGATAAATAAATATATATTTTTTCTTAAGGGGTGGTTCCTGTAACTGATTGGGACATTGGAGGGAGGTGCCGTTTGGGGGAGTGGTCTGGGACCCCAGTGGGTGGACTGCATCCCTTGGTGGGCGGACCCTGGACATCTAGGGGGCAGATCACGACAGGGCCATTTTCAGAAATTTATGTTTCAAAGCAAAAATACTACTTTTTAAAAAAAGGAAGAGCCAGCATAAACAGCAAGGATTTTGGACTCGGTATCAGGAAGAAGTTCTTCACTGAAGGAGTGATTAGCCATTGGAAGGGGCTGCCCAGGGAGGTGGTGGAGTCACCATCTCTGGAGGTGTTCAAAAAATGGGTAGATGTGGTGCTTTGAGACATGGCCTAGGGGATAGGGAGATGTTCGGAAAAGGTTGGACTAGATGATCCTAGAGGTCTTTTCCAACCTGAATGATTCTATGATTCTATGATCTTTGGAAGGGAAGCAGGCGAGCACTAAACCTGACTAGCTGACGTTAAAATGACATCCACACTCAGCCTTGTGCTGTGGCAGAGGGTGGCAGCAGATTTTCATCAAGTACATGGACTTCTTCAAGCACACGCAAACCTTGACAAAACTTTGCAAGTCAGGGGGTTGGGAGATTCTTTTAAGGCCCTTTTTTTTGCATTTCAACTTTGACTACCTGAGGATATTCACAAGGACCCTTGACCATTGTCATCCTTTAGGCTACAACATCTGGGTGATGTTTCAGATTCCTTCCTAGGATGGACCCTCTGCCTTGGCAGCCGATGATGTGTTAGGAACAAACTGCACCTGCAGCCAGCCAGGCAATGCTGCCGTCACAGAAAGCTGTGAAAACAACAAGTTAGTTTGAAATTTGGCTTGCAATGATGATATGTCAATGGCATCATCCAGGCCTAAGCCAAGAAACTTGTCAAAGAACATCTGAACTTATCTGATTTGTAGAAATCTGTCTCTAGATTCAGCCTGTCTCTGAAACAGGAGAGTCCACAAAGAGCTAGTAACAGGATCTCTTTTCCTTATTAGTCGTAGAAAAAAGGCCTGTCCTGTCTCCTGATTTGTTTTACAAGCATTTCTGTTTTGATTCCAAAATTTCAAGCTTGCGCTTGATTTACAGAAGCAAACCAGAGCTGTATAATTCTGGGTTTATCACCATGTGCAAAGTATAGAATTACCCACAGTACAGAATGCTTGATAAGCCAACATATCTGATGATGGAGCTTCATCTGTTGAGCCAAATGCCTTGCTGGATATGAAGTCCATCACATGGAGAAGAAATTGGATTCTCAGCAATCATCAGTATCTTTGCAGTGGTTCTACTGGTAGGAGATGCTCTTAACACGGGGCAGAGTTTGCCCTTGGCCAGACGGATGTCACCGTCTTGGATCAGGAGCTACTTTGACAGATGTTGCCTAAAGTCTATGAGTTCTGTCCATCACCATTTTCAAAGAATCCACCACTATCTTTAATAATCCTAAAACAGATCAGCTGCAAAAAAAAAAATAATAATTCCCCCCAAACCCTAGTAGCCTTGTGCTTAAGTGTTAATCAAAGGGGAAAAAATCCATTTATTTCAGTGAAGGTGGAATTTCACATAGACTGTATTTTTTTTTCTATTTATTTGGCAATTTAGGAGACACCTGTGAGAAGAGACAGGAGACAGTTGGTTGCTGTATTTCAGGCCTGTGACTCTTACTTTTTTTGCTGTAATTTACAGCACATATTTCAAAGCCAGTTATGCCTCCTAAAACACCACAAAAATGCCAAAGTAACTATATCAGTAATTTGAAGTGTTTGGATTAGATCTAGAGCATGGAAGTGTTTCCATCTTCGTAGCCAACGAAATGTCAGTTTTCACCATGTGCACGCCTAGGGCATCTCAGGAGGGAAAAAAAATCCTCAAATAAATAAACAGGTTTAAAGAAAGGCTGCAGACTACACTGTCATGACTGACATTGCTATATAAAAATATAAATATAGATATATATATAAATCTGTTCCTGTAAAAATGAACAGATACAGCTAACAATATTACCAAGGTAATATGTGCAATTTTTTTTTGTAATGGCTGATGCACATGGCCACGTTTTGTTTTCTGATTTAGCAGGCAGAACTTTATTTCAGTGCATTGCTGCTTGTGTACTGTTACTTAATGATTTTATAAACTGTGCAGAGGTGACATAAGTTGATGCAAAAGTCAACGATGCCAATGAGCTCTTGCTGAAGAAGTTTGGCAAATGATATACATTGCTTTCATGAGAGACTTAATTGCATGAACCTGCCCACGGGATCAGCAGTTCTCTACCACACTCCAAAATTCTAATTACTGCCTTCCACACTGTTTCTTACTAGGAACACCATGCAATTAAATGCTAGTGTTGGAGGAACTGGTAGTGGATTGATACAGGCTGACTTGGCCGATGTGCTCCACTACTTTGCTAAGATCACTGTCCATCTTTAATTTTCTGGTCCTGCTTTACCCCTTATTTATTTTCCTCAGTAGCTTCTACCCCAGAATTGCTATTTCAAGCTAGCAGAAGTGAGTGTGCACTCCAAACTCCAGCTCAGATTCCTATCAGAATGTGGTTGTGCTGGGTCAGGCCTGTAAGCAAATTTACACGTACATCATAATTCCCATCTGAACACATATGTTAGTGTATTCTTAGGCCAGCTGTGATATACAGACCTCTTATTTAGAATAGCCTCATTTTTTTCTGGAATGGAAGTAACTGAAAACTTGCACATTTAAATAATTTTATCTCTTGGCATTTTAGAAATTATCTCCCTCCCTTTCCGTAACGGATAGCAGCCATAACACTTCCCATTTCTTCAACTGCATCAGTTGCTTAGAGTAAAGATCTCATTTTCACAGGAATCCTATGGCAGGGCAACCTGACTGGGCCTAAATTGAATGAAAATTACATAAAAATTGAAAAAGAGCAGATGCCGTTGTCAGTGATGGCAGGGCAGCACTATTACTATCATCTACTTTGCATAATCATGTTAGTGACAAAGCCCGTTAGCACATTTCACAGCCTTTCCCAGCAAGCTGCGACTGTAAGCTTTTTGGGAAGAGGCAGAGCTTCTCCTCTTATTCAGGATTTCTCAATCAGAGCTTCTCCTCTTATTCAGGATTTCTCAGTCGCCTCAGCCATTCATGCAGGTTTTATGCTCCTCGGCACAATATCAGAAGTATCAAACTTAAGCAATTTTCTAAACGGTACGAAGGCCCTGATTTCTTTCATAATAGGTAAGTTCATCATTTAACTAGGCAGAGAACTTTATAAAGAAAATATCTATTTGATTTTATCGTGCGTGTTGAGGGACATACTTTTAAAAGCTCCCTAACTAGTCCTTTAGAGCCTGGAACAGGAAAGTGAGGCATGAAGGAGTGATACTCAGGTGCACATAGTGCTTTGGGTGGCGTTGGATCCCACCTACACATCCCAGTGCTACTGAGTCATCCTCCAGTCCACGTAGGAGTCGTCAAATATCTCTTGCTCTTATCCCATTCTTGTAACCGTCACTACTGGTAATCTGAATTACTCACATTTTTCTTACATTCCCTCTACAAAAGGACCTCTACTTTCCAAAGGAAGTGCTGATACAGAATGTACTGATGTTTGGGCTGGTCTTCCTGGCTTCAGAAGACTTTAGATCAGCTCTTAGGAAGCCATTTGGAGTGGGGAGTAGCGGAGGAGCATTTGCTACAGATTGTCCTCTTGGAGTTGGAGAGGTCATTTAAGAATACCCTAGGAAATGTCCAAGTTCCATGATTCCCCAATCACTTTATACCTATCTGTGAATCTTAGGCCCTGGACATCCTTTAGAACACTAAAGATGCTACCGAATGGTCAAAAGAATTAGGGAAGATAAAAATCCTCCTGCTTTCTAATCTTCCTTCACTGACTAGTGAAGCAGGCTGCCCAGGGAAGTGGTTGAATCACCATCCCTGGATGTGCTTAAAAGTCATGTAGATAGAGTGCTTCAGGACATGGCTAGCGGTGGACTTGGTAGGCTTAGGTTAATGGTTGGACTTGATGATCTTAAAGGTCTTTTCCAACCTAAACGATTCTATGATTCTGTGACTAGTTTTCAGATTTGCCAAGGTTTCTTGATCTGGCTGGATGGGATAGAGGCAAAGCTGACCCTTCACTGACACAAAATCAGTGCATTTGTTAGCTACTAACGCTATCCTGGTTGAGGGATGATTTGTTAACTCACATGCCTCAAATCAGGTATCTGTACACTTTGTATTTTAGGGACTATATATATGTGAAGGAAAATTTGATGTCTTTAATTTATATTTGCCAAACTCAACTATACCTCAGAGCTAACTCCAAGTATTTCAGAATGCAGCTCTTTTCCCAGCTCTCCTTGCTGCTACGAGATATCAAAACCTCAAAAAAAATTGAAAATTCTTTCTGCAGCAACTTCAGAGACACTAAATTAGGCCCTAGGTTCACAAGCAGTCCTGAGATAGGAATTATTCAATCACATTGTATTTCTGACTTTCAAAAGTGTTTTTATTCACTGTTAGAAGCAAGTGAAGGTTCATTTGGAACCCATACACATCTTGCCATATAATAGAGTGAGATGCACTTTAAGAAAAGAGTAAGAATTTTTGAAAATCTGTTTTGCCTTAACAGTAGGAAATCTGGGGCTCAGGTGATTTATAATGGGTCCTATTAACATTGCACACCAGAATTTGGAATTGCTCATGCTATAATAGTAAATATTTACAAGATTAAAAGAATGGCTTTTTTCTCCATGTTTTATTTCCCTTCCCTGAAAGCTATTACCTGAAGTGCCCTCTACTTTTGGTGATGTTAAACATAATCACGACAACTTTTCATTTGAATGACTAAGTCTCCACTAGAAAATATTTACAATTGTGGTAAGTTCAGAAGAGAACTTACATCTATCAATATTTTGTTTGGTACTCCTGAAGGAAGAGTCGTATGACCTTAGAAGAACCACCGGACCTTGATCAGAGGACAAAATCATCCAATTCTGCTAAGTGCAAGAACCTTCACTGAATCTAATTATCAGCTGAATTTCTCAGAAATCCCTTCTATGCCAGCCTTTCTCATGCTGTCATTTCCCCCTGTAGCTGATTCTGCTCTTCTCCCTTTTGTTTTTTAGCTTGAAGATTAAATGCTCAGTAGCCAAAGTGGAGAAAGACCTAAAATGAGAGGTGGGAAAAATAATGTTTGTGGCAAATTTAAAATGCTGGGTCATTCGCTGTCTTTGTTAAATGATCCCCTTTAAACTAGTCACATAATTGTGGTTTTATGGGAAGGATTTTCATCGGTGAAAGTGAGAGAAACACAGGTGGAGAGTTAGCCCTGGGTCTAACATGATTGCTGTCCTTAAACAGCTGCCAGACTTTCATCCCCAGAGGTGATTTTGATGGTATTCTCATTTCAGAAACTCTAGTCTTGCATGGACAGCATTTAATCTTTTTGAGTGTTCAGCGGTGATGATCTGTGGTAGCTTTCACACATGGGCACAGCACAGGAAGTGGCCGTTTCTCCCCATTTTGTGCGTAGCAGTTTCTAAAGCTTTTTAATAGAGTCTTGCTACTCCGTTCATTTAATTTCTTGCTATTGAAGGGGAGTCTGATCTGAATATTTTCCATCATCAAAGATGGGATGAAACAGGAACCTTTCCACCTTTGGAAAAGAGCTTCACATGTAGGCTGTGTAACCTTCAACGTACACACGTGCAGAAGTGTGATTTATCTTCAAAACAGGTTGGGAGGCTGGGGAGAGCTGGTGGATTTTCATCTACATCTACAGTCTGTTCTGGAAGAGGAACCCAAGAACATAAAAACTCAAAGTGGTGAATGCAGCTTATTAAAGTTATTCTTCTTGGATTAACTTAGTCGAGTTTTTAAGAAAAATAATCTTATCTCATTTTCCACTTTATCTTTTATTGCTGCAATTCATATCTGTATATTGTTTTATCTCTGGGCCCTGATGGGATTGCTTCTAATTTGTTCAAATTCAGAGCAGTTTCTGTTTGCTCACCCTGGGATCAAGGTGGGCTCATGCAAAACTGTGCTCTTCTAATCAGCTTTATTAGATAGGATCGCTGATTAGGTGTCTTTATCCTTGCCTTCCAGACCAATTTCTAAAATGAATTCTGACAAGGGCTGTTTGAAACTCCTGATTCCAATATGGGTAATACTCAGGTTTATAACAGGAAGTTTGTTGACAAACTTATTTCTAGAAAATGAAAGTCACAAACTTACAGGGACAATGCGTATGCAGTGTGTGCTGCTCCCTCTGCTCTTCAGTTACAAACGGACAGGAATTTAAAAATCCGACAATTAAACATGATGATGATGATCCCTTGTTTTATGACACTGGACTAAAACCACTCAGTTCAGTCGCTGGAACTACTCCTGACTCCCAGTGACGCAAACAGGCGGCGATGCCGTGTCTATGTGGCAGAACAACACCCATCATGTAGCTACTTGTTTTACACAATGCTTTTCTTTTTTATCTTCCATTTGTTCATTAATTCAAACTCTCAGGCTTAGATATTGGCTCTTTGGGGCAGTTTCATGTACAGGTCCAGATAAAAGATTGGAAAACACCCTTCAAAGGTGCATGAGAGGTGGAAACCTCCCAAGCAGACAGCAACTGGGACCAGTCTCATTTCAGCGGGTTGGGTAAGGGTTGTCCAAGAGGTTTAAATGGCTGTACTCCTCAAACATCTAAGAAGACAAGAGGATAAAAAACTTTTAAACCCTGTTAAGAGGCAGTATTAATATCTGTGGTATGTCCTAATATAAAAATGTCTGTCCCCAAACCCTACATTTTAATTTTCAGTTTGGAACAACAGTTGCTATTTACATTGCAAAATATGGCCGGTCATTGAAGAGAATGTAATTTCAAAACTTTATGACCTATTATAATGAGAGGGCAGCTGAGGGAAAAAGCTTTTTGTTACTACTATTAACTGTCTTGTGAGTCCGATTTTTTTCCTCAATTTACTGTTCAATTGAGTCTTCTGCCAAGAGATACTATATTAAAATTGTTTTTCTCTTCAGATGGTTAATGAAAGGTTATAATTAAGATAAGTGGGATCAAGCATCAGATCTAAAATTGAGGTTGTTTGATGGAAGCAGCTGTCTTTCTGCTGCTTTATAAGCTCTGTTGGTGTCAACAACTGGAAACCTGAATGTTCTTCAGAATCTTCATTAATTTTGTGCGCATTTGCATTCAGCCTCAGAATGAATGCTCTCTCTAATCCTCGTGTCTTGACCCAGTGGTTACACAGACTTCAGAGCTCACATCACTTACAAATTCAGGTCTTCTTAGGAAATGGGGGCAAGCAAAGTTTAATGCAGGCTAATTACTTGGCTTCTTGGTACACTCTGACAGTTCCTTCCTTTCAAAATTCAGTGTAACTTTACACATAATTAAACCTAGCTCTGACTTTGTATTACAAAAGTGGTTTTCTTTTAAGAGCGGTCAAGCAGTTAAGTGCAGCCCTGCTGAGGATACTGGGTGGTTGGGTACCTGCATTTCACCCCCTGAAATTCAGTGCATTTTAAAGCTCTCCCAGGATTTCTTTCCTTCTGTGACACCATTTCTCTCATAGTACAAATTATCCTATGGCAGTGGTGTGTATTCCTGGTCCTGTTGGACTGTTACTGGTAGGAAACCTGTTCTAAAGCACCTTCTCCAGTTCTTACTACAAAGAAGTTGTAGAGAGCAAAGCCTCCTTACAGGATTTTAAAATAATTCATAATAAATAAAGATTCATAATAACAGATTAATAGAGGAGCTTCAAAGGATTCACAGATAAGAATGTCCCAGTCTTTCACAAATGGACTAACGGAAGAAAATCCATAACTGCCTTTTTTAATGCCACACTAAATATCCAAGTGGGGCAGGATTCAGGTATTCCCATAGATCTGTTTTCATTATCATAGGATCATAGAATGGTTTGGGTGGGAAAGGACCTTAAAGATCATCTAGTCCAACCCCCCTGCCATGGGCAGGGACACCTCCCGCTGGACCAGATTGCTCAAAGCCCCGTCCAACCTGGTCTTGAAAACTTCCAGGAATGGAGCATCCATAGCTTCTCTGGGCAACCTGTTCCAGTGTCTTACCACCCTCATAGTGAAGAGCTTCATTTGTCATCTAAATCTCCCCTCTTCCAGTTTGAGCACATCACCCCTTGTCCTGTCACTACAAGCCCTTGTAAAAAGTCCCTCCCCAGTTTTCTTGCAGTCCCCCTTGAGTTACTGGAAGGCTGCAATGGGATCCCCCCAGAGCCTTCTCTTCTCCAGTGTGAACAAGCCCAGTTCTCTCAGCTTGTCTTTGTAGGAGAGGTGCTCCAACCCTCTAATCTCATCTTCATGGCCTCCTCCAGACCTGCTAGGACAGGTCCATGTCCTTCCTGTGTTGGGGGCTCCAGGGCTCCTCCGTTCCTCTGCCCAGAACATGGTGTTTCTATTTCAGTTCTAACACCCTCCTAGAAGCTAATTTTGCATTCTTTGTTCCTATAACTACACAGCAGCACTCATGTGAATCAGACACAGCACTGAGACAACAGTTTCATATAAAGTTGAGAAAATAACAGGCTTTAATGATGGCAACTTTGCGCTGTAATCACCTCACTGGGCAAATCTGAAGCCCTGGCATGGAAACAGCAGTTCTGCATGTGCTTTTCCATGGCTGGCTGGCTGGTCCTGGGTGGCATCAGTGACAGAAGCTCTGTGGTGCCCACAGTGTGTTTGTGATCCTGGTGGGCAGCAAGAAGGGCAACAGGGAAAATGTTTCTGGTTTTGGTGACTGGAGATAGAAACAAAAGGAGGAGGCTTTGCTGAGGCCTGGCTCCTGAGCTCCGATCGCAACAACAATCATCAAATCCAAATCTACTTTCATGATTCCCTTAATCGGGGAGATAAGTACCACTTATCAGTCTTAAAGGGCAGTTAACACCACTTGTTTTTATTGTGTAGTCTGAGGCTGTGGATTGTTATCTGCATTTACACTGCCCTCAGGGCTGGCACAGAAGTGCTGGTGAAGCTTTGAGGCATCAGATGGCTACCATGGGTATGAGCTCAACAGGCCAAGATCCAGATCCCGCTCAACAGGCCACATCCAAGCTCCTTTCAAGGGATTTAGTTAAATTGGTGAAGACCTTCCATAGATGGTTGTGGACTGTTGATCCAGCTGCTTACAAGGAAGGTGTCTTCAGATTGGGGAATTCATTTCCATTATTTGATTTCCAGCCAGAGGGCATTAGGTATTTTTGCATATCTTTCTGTGAGCAGGCACAGAATGATCCCTGCTAAGCCATCAACCAGACACCCACAAATAACAGGGGGAATTATTTGTTAAGTATCAGAGCAAAAGGAGAGTGGGAACTTGAGCCACCCATGCAAAAAGGATGAACCTCTCCTTTGTCTCATGAATTACTTGGGCGTTTCCCTTCAGAAAATCCTGCTAATTCTGGTCCTAACCGTTCCTGTTGATGAACATGTATCACTGAGCAGGAGGAACCCAAACAAATCTGGACAGTAGAGAGGAGAATTTGATTATTGGTCTTTTCCTTTATTTTAGGCCCAATAGATAGCCGGTGGAAACAATGTTTTGTGGTTATTTAAAATAATACTTAAAGTACACATGGCTCCCTTGAGGCTGGATGGTTTGAAAATTAACTGAAGGTTACCCATTACCTGGCTGGCACTTCACTGAGCCCGCCAGGGGCCTGCAGGCAGAAAGCATTAGATGGGAAGACTTTCTAATTTAAAAAAAAAAAAATAAATTGAAGTCTGTAAACATGGCAGTAGCCTCCATTATATCTTCTGGGGTCATAATTAATAATTTATCTATCAAGTCTGGGCATTTTGCAAAGCAACTGCTTGTTAGGGTATTAGAGGCACAGATATGTAAAATTTTGGGTAGTAAAACTTGGCAAGAACTTTAATTCTCAAAAGAAGAAATCCAAGCAAAAATTGCCAGTCACTGTTGCTGTTCTGCTTCTATGGTGAGTCTGCTCTTACATTTTATTATGTATTCACGTGGGCGCTTGAATAAGAATTTAATCACACTGCCAATTAATTTGCAAAGGAACTTATTGAAAAATACTGTTAAACGCGAAAAGTTTGGGGAATGTAATATAGATACTCACCAAGTGTCCATTTTTTTAAATTGGAAGGACTCTAATGTAATCTGACAAACTGATTCTGGAATGAAGTTGCCGTGCTGAATTTCAAAGCCTTTGGCAATGAGGAAAGCTACAGTCTTTTGTTTCATTAGGCGAGGTAGGATATATTTGCAAAACCAAATGAAACAGACTAAAAAGCTCTAGTCAGATGCTCTGGCAGGAACTGGGAAATTGGGTATTAGGGTACATATATCTGTATCTATAGCTCTGCTTCCCCAGCAGCGCTGTGGTGACTCGCCACATCTGCCTGTGACACAGGAGAAGGGGCTGCCTGGGTGGATTTAACACTGTCAGCTCTCCTAAAGCTTTCCTTATTGCTGTTTGTCCTGGGTCCTTCTCACAAAGCTTGACTACCTTACAGTCGGTGGTTCAGGGATTCTGCTCTGCATTACCAGCATCTTTTCCCCACCTTTGTGTCATAACCTGGAAATACCCTTGTTCTGTCTGCTGGTGATGAGATTTATTCTGCCCTGAGCCCCAGCAAATGCAGTCAGCTTTATGAAGCATCATTTCTGTTTAATAAATCCCTTTTAATCAAGTAATGTGAAATGAAGAAGAAACAGTAACTTCTATGATAAAAAAATAAAACCTCCAGCAAAGCTGAGGTTTTATCCTAATGTGCAAGAAATACGAAGAATTAAAGTTTTTATTCATTCTCAGTTTTCACGTGGGAAGTGGTCAGAGACTGTGCTGATATAAAATGGTTGCATAATGTCAGAGGATTTAAAGAGAAAGGTGTACAAAGCCAGGACAAAGATCCGTGGCTTCTGAGGAAATGTACGGTTATGGATAATGCCGCAGAAGGATCTTGTAGAAAGTCCAAACACCAAGAATTGAAACTCTCAGCAAAACTTTTCTTTCTCTACAGAAAACACCTCTGAGCAGACCATGATCCGAAATACTGTGAGCATCTACACAGTTAATTTTTTCCAGGTTGATCACTTAGGTGGAAGAAAATTAGAAAAATCTTTTCATTTGCTCTTCAGCTGCAGCAGTTTATCAGGATAGACAGATGAAAATCTGTGTGTTTCTGGGGAGGCAATAAACCTTTGCCTTTGTCCTTTCTGTTGCTGAGATAGCTGCTAAATGTATTTTTTAAGTAGGAAGTTGTGTGACACGAGAACTGGGATGTTATCTGAGCGAGGAGAAGCTGATATAACGGATCTGAAGCTGCCGTTCAGTGCAAAACTTAAGAACCCTATATTTTTGCTAAAGGAGAGAAAGAACTCCTAGAAAATCTGTCTCACAGTCATGGATAATACAAATGTTTATATTAGACAGGACAGAAAATCAGCTGAAAGGGTAGGAAAAGGCAGATACTAAGGCAGATGATGCCTTCTCAGATCTGAGGGCATTGCCCAGCTTGCAGTACTCAAGGGATTTTTTAAACTTTCTTCCGAAGCATCTGGTGCTGCCACTGTCAGAGAAAGTGAGAGGAGTAAATGGACCTTGGGGATGATCCAACCTAGCAATTTCCACCTCTCAGAGAGACACAATTTACAAAGTCAGTGCTCAGGTGTCAGGGAAAGGGCTGTGTTGCTGTGTCTCAAAGATGTACACACACTTGGCTGGGTGTCCTGCGTCCAGAAGGCCAGACTGGGGTGGGTACCACACATGACCAGCAGGACTGCAGAGGATGCGTGCTGTGAACTCCATGGAAACCTGTCATCCTTGGAAAAGCATACAGCTGCATCCTCTATGTCACTGTCATCTCCAGCTTT
This sequence comes from Coracias cyanogaster, assembly GCA_033124195.1. Taxonomy (NCBI): domain Eukaryota; kingdom Metazoa; phylum Chordata; class Aves; order Coraciiformes; family Coraciidae; genus Coracias; species Coracias cyanogaster. Next base: position 89,867 of record JAVSBS010008049.1, on the reverse strand, counting down.
TTGAGGCTTTAGACTATGTCCCTCTACTCCTCCCTCCTCTGCAGGAGACATAAAAGATGCTTCTTCTGCATTTATTGCTCACTGTGCCAAGTGTCTGGTGTGCTAAAAACACTTAATAGCACAGAGCAGAGCCGGCTGCTTTCCATTCTTTCAATGTGCTGACAGCTCACTTCTGAAAGTTTTAACTGAAGAGAAGAAGCAATTTGTCTGCAATTTCTGATTATTATTTTTATTATTCAGCCTTAATGGGGGATTCACAGTAAAAAGTGGTTTAGAATCAGTGGCTCAGAAGGAAACAGGTATTTTCTGTGAACTTACAGAATCATATGTCTGTTGTTGAGTCGGTATCATGGCTTGGCTGAGCCTGCTTGGGTGGCTGGTCCCTGGGGGACAGGGTGGCCACACAAAAGCAATCTGCTGGTGCTTCTTGCCAGAGGGTCAGCAATGAATTGACAGCTAGCAGAGATAACACTGGGCAAATTGCAAACAGCACATGCCAGGGCAGAGAGAAATTGCAGGCAGAGGCTCCCAGGTCCCCTCTGTTGAATTTGAGACACCCAGGATGCTGCTTGGCAGCTGGTGGCAGCATCTTCTCTTTCTCAGAAGCTTCGTCTCCCTGTTTTCACCTGAGATTCCAGCAATGCATTGAAATCTGAATTTCTAAAAAAAAAAAAAAACATGCTGGTGAATATACTGCCCTTGAGAGTAGCCAGTAGACATGGTGCTGCCCACGTGGGGGAATGCACTGGGCAGTGGCCAGTGAGTGTGAAACAAGTATGGGTTGAAATCTGAGGATTTTATTTCAGATGGGTAGCCGCCTGTTTTGCTACGGAGATGCAGGTTGAAACACCTGCCATCCCCCCTTCCCAGAGTCCCTCCTACAGAACGAGAAAGACATTATTTTACAGTTCATAAGGAAAGACTTGGAGATCAGAGTGGAAGGCTTAGGCATAGGGAGCTTGGGGCTGGGAAGGATGGAGCAATCTGGGTATGGTCCTCAGTGAAGTGCCACCTCCTCAGTCTGAGGTGAACCCTGGCCTGGTCAGAGATGGCTATGTAGATAAACTCTTGCCTTATTTTTCAGAGCTGGAGCTCCCATTGACTGCAGAACATTTGAAGATCAGGTCTCCAAGAGCAGACAGGTTGGTGTCATGGAATCATTTAGGATATGCAGAGGGAGGTTGCTATTCCAGAGCACTTCTCACAGAAGCTGCTTCAGGCTGGAGTACAGAAAGAAGGAATTTTTTTTGGTGCTTTAAGCCACCTTCCCCTCCTGCTCCCACCCACCTTCCCACACAGTTGTCAAGCAATTAGCTTGTACAGCGAGCACTCTGTTCCTGCGGTTCAATTTGTCACAACAGTCATGTCAGGAGGAGATTGTTTGCTCTTTTGTTTGGTCTTTGGTTGGTTGGTTGGTTGTTTTTTTAACTAGGTACATTTCAGGTGTAATGATCAGGGAGTCAGCCCAGGGAATGGCAACTGCAAAATGAATGGAGGATGTTCTGATGACTGGGAGCCCTTCAGAGGTGGTGGTAGCCTCTTGGAGTGAGCGTTTTGCTCCTAATCAGAGTCTATGAGCCCTCTGACTACTGGATACAAATCTGGGGGCTACAAAGTTTGTCTGTGAACGGGATTTTGCCCTTGTCAGTCTGTAAATGGACCCATCTTTGGCTTCTATTTTGTTGTTATGTTGCTGGGAACTGTTTTAGTGGCTGGGGTTGAATCACAACATCAGCTAAGCTGTCAGTGCAGTCCTGGTTTCACAGCTCTTTTCGCAGGGTCTGGACCCTCTTTTCTGGGTTTCAAACTACTATAAACTACAGATTTTGTGGTTTTCTTTTCCTGGGGAGACAAAAGATTCTCCTTTAGCTCAGTGCCTGATCCCTGGGCTTGTGATAGGCCTTTTATATCATGTGATAGCTGTGGTCAATATGATGTTCTTTCCACCTACTGCATTTCTGTTTCTCTTGCCGCTGCTCTAGTGCCAGGATATTTAGGGCAGATTTTGCAGAGAGCTGAAAATACCCTGGATTTTTGATCCTTCTGCTTTCACCAACCCCACAAAATACCCTGATGATGTTTCTGCCTTCTCTTTTGCCATTAACAGCTCTGTTTTGTGACAAGAGCCATAGTTGCAGTCAGCATGCAAAATTTGCTGTTATTTTAAATAACCATCTGCTCTCCCCACAGTCTGCTACCTCATCCTTAATTTCTTTTATTTTTTGGATGTTTATTTTGATTAGCCCTGTCACATGGTGCTTTAAGGAAATCTTGCTTCACTTCACACGCTCCTGCCATGTTGATACAGAAAACTGGCTTACAACCAAAAAGATGTTATTTTTTTCCATCTCTCCCCTTGCTTTTTTTTTTTCCAGAAAAAGTTTTATGTAACAAAGTGTTGTGTAAGGAGGAGAACAGCAGAGAGTGCATCAAGGCTCAGGGATTTTCTTTTTGTCTCTGTCCCAAATCCACTATGACACATTGGGCAAGTCAGTACAGCCCACATTTTTTTTACTGGGGTCAATGTGCTGAAGTCACTTAAGTAGATCCATAGTCACACCTTTGTAATGAAGATTAAACTCTAACCTAGAGCAAAAAGAAAGCCTTGGAAGAACCATCTGTATCAGGGACGAATTGATGCACTGAAGTAGGTCACCTTTGGTCTTTTTTTATGTTAAAATTAAAATTACTGGTACACAGATTCCTGAATTTCAGACTGACATTCATGTTTGCCTGCCAGGTTTGCATGTTTGATATTTATAATATAGTTGCTCTTTCTTCATTAGATGAGTACCACAAGGTTCTGGTAACTAAAGAGCCACAATTCTGGGTGGGGAATTTGTGCCTGTGACGGAAACGCGACATAGCGTAAGAAATCTCTCTTTGAGGAGCAAAAAATCATGAATAAATCGGTAGTCATTCTGCAAATGCAAATTTAACTAGTCTGGGTTGAATAAAGAAACGTAATTTGGCTTCCTGGGAGAAACATTTTGGGAGGAAATATGGTCCCACTGAGTGCTCTGCATCCATTATGGTTCTTACATATCCTTGGGGACCAAACTGAAGTGCGGTAGTATTAAAACTACTGCTGTGCTGCGTTTCGGTTATCCTGCACTTTCCCTTGGGACTTATCTTAATGTTGGCTTTGGGCATATGAAACAAACTCTGCGGGTGTAGAGGCAGGAGGTGAGACTGGAATCAGGCCCCTGTGAGCAAGCCACAATTAGCTTAATGAGCCTTTGGAGAGCGTTAGTGCGCAACCGGGCGTTTGTTTATTCTCATCTCTTTTATCAGTGTAAACTGTGAGTAATTCTACTCGTAAAAATGAAAGGCGAATGAGGTCTTTTGGTTCTGTCAGGGATTTCAGGAGTTCACTTAAGGTGCAATTTTTATGTTACAAAACACGAGGGATTCCTCCGGAAGCTTTAAAAAGATCTTTGACAGTTTTAACACCGCACGCGGCTTTCCGTGGTGTGTGTCAAGAGCAACTCCTCTGAAATCAAAACAGTTCTTAAGTTTCTTCCTGAATTAATGATGCACTGATCCCATTATGTAGTAGTTTTTAGAGAAATTTGAATACATTTGTCTTGCCTTTTCTGGGGCTGGGCTAACTTGTTAGACAGTTTCTGCCAACTGAATATCAGCATGGATAGTTAACAAGGCTATTCCTTGTGTATCTGAGCCTAAAATGAGAATGGGAGCGGAAGTGTCCTCAGGATGGATTTTCCTTTATCCTTCGCTTTACTTGTCCTAAACTCCATTCCATATTGGCTTCTGCCAGTAGTTATTTAACCTGCCCACTCTGTTAGGTGTTTCTGGAAAAAAAAAAACCCCAACCCAACCAACAAACCCAACCAGCAACAAACCTCCAAGAACCCCCAAACCAGAAAAAACCCAAACCAAAGTTGCTGCAGTGATCTACTGACACTTACTGATATCGGCCTGCAGAAAAAGAAATCTTCATTACTGTTAATAGCTAAATAAGCAACCTGTGTGTTATCTACATGGTGCAGCCATGGATTCAACACAAGAAATGGCCCTTTCCATACCGTAGCCCTTTCTCTAGCCTGCTATGGACTACCCTTGAGTCCTGATGGGAATTCGTTGTGAGAATATTGAGTCCTGATGGGAATTCATTGAGTTTATCTGGTGAATTAGCACCATGAGGGACTAGAGAGTACATTATTTCTCCCAGCACAAGGATACACACTGCTGCTGCTGATGTTACTCAGTGCAAAACAGTGATGGATGATCAGAGGAGGTTCTCCTGTCCAAGACAAGTGAAAACCACATAGATCTTGTTAATGCAAAGCTACAGACTCGGAGGCTGGAAACACTGGTCTGCAAAGGATGGATTGAGAGATGTCCTGGGGGAAGTTTCCTGAGCTCATCTGCAGAATGCTCTGTTCTGATTGTTGTTAACCTGAGGCGGTACCGGGCAATTCTCGAACAATCAGAAAAAGCAAAACTTTCCAAAGTCTTTAAGTAGTTTTAATTTTTAAAGGGGGAAGGGAGTAGCAAAGAAGGTTTTTATTAATTAAAAAAAAAAAAAAGTCACAAGTACTAATTCTGTTTTGCTCCAGCTACGCTCAAAATGGTCTTTTGCCTTATCCTGTGACTGAAAAGACGTGGATTTTGGTCCAATGTCCAGGTGTTTTGCTTCTTCATGTGACTCTGATACTAGCCAGAAAATCTGGGAAGAATCCCTTTGTATCAGGGATTTTGTAGCTGTGTCTTACAAAACCAGACTCTGTTCCCAAGTGCTTATAGTCTATAACTACTGAAAGAAAAAGGGTGGATAAAGCCAGGTATCGCAGGAAGCTGCAGCTGCCCTACTAGACTTGAAATCCTCAAAAGTCCTCAAAAGTCAGAAAGAAAGGCTGACTTTCAATGGATCAGAGATATTTCACAGCTTTCAGCTTTTAACTCATTTTCCATAGGCATTCTTCTGTAAACACACTCTGAGGTTGTGTCCCCAATGGTTAGCTGTGGTTTCATTTCCTATGATAGGAAAAGCTCCTGAAGAAATAAATGTTTGAAAATCCTCTTGGCAGAAAGTAGCCTGGCAAGGAGGATGGACTTTGTTGGTGTTCTTATTGAAGGAATGGTTGCACAGCCCTAAGTAAACACTAGAGAAGACAAACAAGAAAGAGTCATGAGCAATATTGCAGTCTTTTGGGGGAAATCCTCAGACAAAAAACCGTGCCTTAATAAATACTAGAGAATCCAGCCATGAAACACAAGTTTGTAAACTAGCAGGCTTTATTGCTCACAGAACAAAGTGCTTACAAATAACCCTGGAGCATCCAGTTTTCCCATCCACTGCCCCATCAGTGCTTTGTTTTCTTTGATTTTGTAAGTGAGCTCCTCAGGGCAGAGATATTAGGTGGTGCAAGCAGAAAGCAGGTACAATTAGGTACTTTTTCTGTCCAAGTACAGCCTTCCCAGCTGGCCTTGGAAGGCAAACAGTGCCCTTCTGCTTCTTTGAAGACTGTTATAAATCCACTGTGCAATATCTCTTGCTGTGAAGGTCTTTAATTATGAAGCAGGTACCTTCCTGAACATGGGAACACGGCACGTCTTTGTCATCTGCATCTTGCTGGCTGTGATTATTCTGCCTGATAAACAGCAAAAGGAACTTGCCTCTTCTCTGTGCACCTCCAGGATCTGCTGCAGGGCTCTCTATCCTGGGAACATCCCCCCGGCTGTAATCACGGCTCTGGTTTCAAACCTGTTCCCGGAACTGGCAGCTTTTGCGCTTGGGATGACTGGACAGAGCCATCTTACGAACCTCTCAGTATCACTGCCGAGTCAGCCAAGGGAGAGGCTGTTAAATGATGTGAATTAACCCCTTAGTCCCTATGGTTAGTGCTGGATTCAGTCCCTTGTGCTCTAGAGCACGAGAACCATCAATCAAGACAAAGCCTCTCCCAAAGCAGCGGTGGCAACTCTCCGAAGGGAAGGCTACAGCAATTGGAAAGGTTGGGGCAGTGCTGTTTAGTTCAGTGCTTCATCTCCTTTTGTGTCCTGAGATGGCATCTACCAACCAGGACTCACCTCCAGAACAGGAATATACCAACGACAGCCTCAGGAACCCGTGACTTTAGTTAGCTACAGTGGAACTGGCAAGATTTGAAAGGTAAACGCCGGATGAACTGGAGGATGAAATTTCAGTGCACTGCAGAGATGAATGTGAAACAGAACAAACAGCAAATGTGAAGGAGAGCTTGAAGAACTGACTGACATGACCTGCCCCCTTCTTATACAGAGTGGGTTTAACTGATACTTGTGTTTAAATCACACCTACCAGCTGGCATCTTCTCCTAATTATGCCTAATTATATTTAGACTATGAAAATTGTCAGGTCACACAGTTCTACCCAGATTACTTTTTAACTGGCTAAATCAGGAGTAATTGGAGGCATTGTCCTGGTTTATAATTTACTTGACAACTGCAATGTGTACTTGATTTCCACAGGGCACGTCCCAGCCCCCATTGAGTTCTGTAGTGCTCATGGTACTCGAGTGGTTCAAAGCCAGCTCAAGTTTTTTTGCAACCACAGCCACAAATGGGACCCACCCTCAGTGGTAAGTGCACCAGCTCAGCTCCATCCATCCATCCATCCACTTATCCATCCATCCATCCATCCATCCATCCATCCATCCATCCATCCATCCATCCATCCACTTATCCATCCATCCATCAACTTATCCATCCATCCATCCATCCATCCATCCATCCATCCATCCATCCATCCACTTATCCATCTATCCATCCATCCATCCATCCATCCATCTATCCATCCACTTATCCATCTATCCATCCACTTATCCATCCATCCATCCACTTATCCATCCATCCATCCACTTATCCATCCATCCACCCATCCATCCATCTGCAGAGCAATCTGCCTTCGCTCTGTCTCCTGTGTTTGAAGACTGTCACTCAGAGTATTGCTCAGAGAACGAGGAATTCTGGTTCTGGCTGAGAAATTCTGTAATTCTGATTAATTTGAATACCTGCAGGTGACTGAACACTACAGCTTCAGGGAGATTTTTGGTGGTAGCGTATCCACTTACAGTTTGATCAAACTCTTACCAAGCTTACAACATCCCAACACTTTCAGAAAGTTGGTGGCACCAGTTTTTGCCACAACCACAACAACAGCATGAAATTCTTATTACTGTCTAATCAGTGATCATATTTATGAGGTGGCAATGTAGGTACCTGTGATACAAGAGAATTTGAGGAATCTTTTCAGAGACAAAAAGGCAGCTCTCTTCATTGGAAATCCCCCACCTCCTGGGATACTAGTAAAGGGTGATCAAACCTTCTGCTCTAGTGGTCACACAGCAAAAGATACATGGGGATAAGAGTCATGAGACTGATATGACATGGCTATGACCTTAACCACAGTCCTAGGTACGACCAGGATGGAGAGCACAAGTCCTGGCCTGTAGTCACAGGCTGACAACAGTTCTGAAGGGCCCCTTTTCCCTTAAGTGACAAGGTTGGTTGTGTTGACTGTGTTGCTCATGGTCACCTTCCTACAGCCTGCAGATGTGGGCTGCCTGGCAGTCCCCATTGCACAACCCAAGCCTGGGACTGTGTGTCACCCAGCATGACCTATTAGCAGGTTGTTCACGGACAGAAAAATGGTGAGGTGAGAGAGAATTGCGATCAATACGGACAACAAAATACGCTGAAACCTCCTTGGGGAGATCTGTTGGTCTGGCTGAGCTACCGTCAGCCCAGGATCCAGGGCTGGAGAAGGGGAGGTAGCCTTAATTCTACTAGAATGTATTTCCAGAGGTTGCTTTGCCAATGCCCTTCCAGATGTTCTGGCACGGGGTGCCACTGGGCATCACAGGATCTGCCCTGGCTCTGCGTGAAGTTTCTCACACACAGAAGATGGGTTCTGTTTGCTGGTGTTCTGCTCTGGGCAGAACAATGGTTTGTTAAACCAGACCTGAGGATTCAACCTATTATTTTTCATCAGCATCTTCTCTTTTTGGTTGTTGCTCTCCTCTCCCATTCAGAGATCCTTCAGTTTCCTGTGGAGAATATTTAAAATAAAGGCACATCTGATTTATCTGGAAGAACCCCCTTTCCCTGACAACCTGATAAATTACCTGCTGCTGTGACTTCTGATTACATCATTTTAGCATTTCATAACCTTAATCCTAAACCAGGGTTGGACTTGATCACAACATAAGAAGTTTATATGCACTCTGATTTGAGGCCTGCCTCAAATCTGCTCTGGTTTCCAGGCATGTGCTTCTCTGGGGTAATAGAAATTTTCACTCAGCACAGAATTTGTTGCCAGGTTTGGAATAGTTTTGATTTCTGCTGAAACAGATCCCAGTACTGATTTTTTGTCCAAGTAAGAAGCTCCAACAATAAAAATATTTACAAATCCAACTCTTTTTTTTTTTTTTTTTTTAATATATGGTTATTTGGGTGTTTTTTTTTTTTTTTTTTTAATTTATTGTTAAAT